>BQNB010046376.1:0-39513 GCA_026074375.1 Tanacetum coccineum
CATTTAATTGTTTGATGCCCGTTTACATTGAACGCTAATTTTTGGCGTACGCGATTTAACCTAACGTTTACAATTTTTAAGCAAACACGTACAATTCAAAAAGGTACATTGTGAATTTATTGATGTCGTCAATGACTTGAAAACACAGGGTGTTATAGTGCAGCAGTGATATGTTCAGGTGTAGGTGAAGGTGCAGGTGAGGGTGAATGTGAAGATGTGATTCTTGAAGGTGAAGTGGAAGTGTCAGTAACAGCTAACATAGTAGGGAAAAGAGCAACTTCTTGTCCTGAAAATACCTTTGTAGGCCTCTTCATATTGTTAAATACTTTCATGCTAAGAGAGGGTACAGGATATGATCTTGTGTGTTGTTGAAGCTGGTTTCTCTGCATATCTAGACATATTTGAATGAACCTAGGGTACATCAAAAACTTATGGGGGCTAGAGATATTGGACACCATATGCTCAAAAATCATCCTAGAGAAATTAAACTTCCTATTGGTAGCTAAACAGATAACAGCAGTGGCAATATTACTACTAAACTGCTCCCAAGCAGTCTTCTTTGGGCTAAGGCAATGAAGAATAGAGTGGATAAGAAACCTCCATTGAGGTGAAAAAGCACCCTTTTGAAAAGTTAACTTATCTGAGTCTGTGTGATATCCCATAAGCGCCAATTGCTCAAAGATCTCCGAGTTGGGAATAGAAGAAATACCATCTTGATCATCCAACTTGAGATGTCGTCTTAAAGATCCCTCAGTTATAGTCATTGAGTGACCATCAATGGTAGCAGTAATCTTGACTTCTCCATTTTCAGCAGTAGTAACTTCAGCAGACCTCCAAAATTGTTTGATAAATGAGACACAAACATCTGGCTTCTTTGTCAGTGCATAGCAAATGTGACTTCGATTTAGGAAATCGATGATTTGATGAAACCCTGCACTTCCTGTAGATTTTTCTAAGAACGCGACCATGTTGTGCTTGTCACAAAATTCCAAGTTTGCCATAACTGAAAGTGTGAGTAATCGAGTGGGATATGATCGTGGATGAATATATGAAGGCTGGAGAAAGTTAATTGCAATTTAAATAGAGAAACGTAGAGATATGGTTTGACCGTCTTAAAGAAATTGAGCAAACAGCAAAGATATATATAAGAACAACACCAAAGTCGTTTAAATTGATAATTGGATTTAAATAAAGACATATCAAAAGCTTATAGCTTTTTACTTGTTCTTTGTGTAATATTACATAGAATAACATAGATTTCCCAAAACATGATGCACATAAATCTTTAACAGTACAATCCAAAACATAATCCAATGCATCCTTGGCACCTCGTGCCTATTGACCTCCTGAAAACATTGCTTAAAACGTCAACAAAAATGTTGGTGAATTCATAGGTTTATGTATTAAATTATGCAGGAACGCAAGACTTTCCTGTGATGTTACAACATATGCCAACAATCACAACACCAGATTACTGTTGCACTAAGCTCATGACACTGAAGCTCAACCTATATTTGCTATTTTTAGATGTTATTTGCCGTAATGATGTTGAACCCGCAAAAATCCATGTGCCGACATGGTCAACGGTTCGTTCCTGTGATTGCTAATCACAACGGGGAGGTTAATCCCCAAAGATATATTTTTAAGCTTTCGACGCTCACATAATGCAATTAACAACTACATCTATGCAATTGACAGTTCATGATAATGGGCTCAGGAGGGTTATCGCTACTTAGGCAAACACATAATCAATATATTTAAAACACTTGCGTCCAATTTATAAAACAAAGCATGTTCTCACCCCGAATAATTTTTTTTTTAGTAATTCAGTTAATACTGTAAAAAAGGGGCTATGAGAACTCACTTGAGTACAGATAGTCCAAATAATCATGATAAAACGCACGCAATGGACGATAAATTGAACCTATTAAATTAAGGTCGTATAAGTACTGAGTACTTTAATTAATAACATTATATAATCCTATAGTTGTTACATCGTACTATCGTTCGGGCTATCATAATTAAAGAGGTCATGACATGACGTACGAGGAGTTAGGACACTTTAAATCGTAAATCCAACAACTCGTCGATACGCCATCCGAAGAGGCCTCATTATGAAACTCCCTAGTATTTTAGCACTTTGATAACCACTCAATATTCTATATAGCATAATCACCGACTAATCGTTTTAGTAAAATAATATTTATAAAGTGAAAACGTTTATAAATATACTTTTCGTAAAAATGACCTAATTTGGTCGTTTTAAGCCCGTTGCTCGCGTTTCTTACGTCCACGTCTTCGTAGTAAGACGAGTGATCAAAATATTACATTTTCAAGTTTTTGATATTCTGCGATGAATAGTGTTTTTTTCTATCACAACAGCTTATATACTCGTTTTTCGTTTATTAATTAGCGTAAACTTGTAATCGTAATAACTTATTCGTTTTAATCCCGATTTTAGTGATTCCTTCGAGTACGTTTTTGTTATTAAAAGATGTATTATATTTTATAAAGATAAGTCCACTGATGAATAGTGCTTTTTACTGTTCATAGTTTATAAAATTACTTTTATAAACTTTAATTATCGGAAATGTCGTAGTTTATTCGTTATAGTTCCGTTTTTAGCGATTCTTTCGAGTACGATCTCGTAATTAAAAGTTATATCATATTTTAGATGTTTTAAAAATAAAAGTTGCTGTAATGAATAGTAACTTTTATAAAAATAGTTTTATAAAAGTATTTATAGTCGTAAACTCGTATTTAACGTATCTTTTTCGTTATAAATCGGTTTTTCGAGTTTCTTATCATTTTAGATTGTCACGAGACGTATTATTAATTATTTTATATCAAATCTTCTGTCTAAATTCGGAATTAAAAAAGCCTAAGTTTCATGTATTTATCTTTATAAAATACTTGTTTTATGTATATTTAATTTTGTAGTTTCAATATAGAAACCCTAATAACTATATGTAACATATGTGATACTTATATTAATGTCCATGATCATCCATAGTCCTTATAAATTCATTGTAACAAGTTAATAATTATTCATTATTTTCACATGTTGAAGATTAAGAAAAATTATAATACCCTAATTTTAACCTAACATGTTTTTACTGTAAAACCATATGTTATACATACTTATACTTCAAACTTTTACATGATATATATGACCACTATGAAATAGAATAAAGTGCATAAAAATCATCTAAACATAAATATAATCATTTTACTTATTAAAAAGTCCTTAGTGGTGATTTAGCCATAATTAACTTATCACATAAAATAATGATAATAAAAATTGATGGAATTAGAAGAACTTAGGGATGATGTATAAGATGAGGAAATAAGTGTAAACCATGATCTAGATTCAAAACAAAGCTTACAAGCTTTAAAACCTCTAGATTATGTTGATAACCCTAATCTTTCCTTTTCTTCCTTAATACTTGCAATTGATGAACCAATGCTTGCAAACACCTTAGTATGCCTTAGGATTGATGTGTAAAGGGTTGTATGGATTGTAGAAAAATTTTGTATGGTTTGATTATATGAGCTTATAATGCCGTGGGTTTTGGAGAGAAAGGGAGAAAGAAAATGTGAAATTTTGTTAAGTGTTTAAGAAAGGAAGAGTGCATGCATGCTATATATAGTCAAAATATCTAACTAACCTAACCATGGTTACTTTCTAACCCTTGCACAAGGTTAAATTGCCAAGTGGTTCATGGTGTAAGAGATGGTTCCCTAGATCTTTCTTAATATCTAGATATTATGGACAAGTTGCTAATTCTTGGTCCTATCATCAAAATTTCGGCACATATACATATATGTGATGTTATTTTGATTAATTTGGGTATTGGGTATAATCGTGGGTATTCGTTTAAGCGTAGTTAGGTTTTGGTGCTTCCGGGAATGCCGAAACGCGTTTTATCGCGAAACGTAAGCATTTTACGTAGCCAATAAAAATAAGATGAACAAAGTCATTAATTATCCTTATAATAATCATATAACACTTGCTTGATGTAAACATTTAATCGTTTAATGCCCGTTTACATTGAATGATCATTTTTAGTTTACGCGATTTAACTTAACGTTTACGGTTTAAGAGTAAACGCGTAAAACCCTAAAAATAAATTGTGAATTACATAATGTCATACAATGACCTAAAACATGAGGTGTTATAGTCTTCCCCCGTTAAATGAGCCTTGTCCTCAAGGCTTATCACACGGCACTTGACGACGGTGCATTCTTGGTGAAGAGGTGTGGATATTTCTTCCTGAATTGATCTTCACGTTCCCATGTAAACTCAGGACCTCTCTTGGAGTTCCATCGAACCTTGACTAATGGGATACGGCTTCGCTTCAACCGTTTAACTTCACGATCTGTGATCTCTATAGGTTCCTCGACAAACTGAAAGCTTGTCATCAAATGAAGTCGTCCAAGGGAACGGCTAATGGTTCGTCGGCATGACAATTCTTTAAGTTGGACACATGATATGTATTATGAACTTCTACTCAGCTTCAGGAAGTCGAGCTTGTATGCAACGTCTCCATCCCTTTTTATTTACCTTGAAGGGTCCAACAACCTGGATTTAACTTTCCACCGTTTACGAAAAAGTAAACCCCTTTCCAAGGCAAAACCTTGAGGCATCACTTTATCTCCACCTCAAAACTCCATCGGCTGTACGCTTCAAATCAGCGGAGCTCTTTTGCTATCACGAGCGGCTTGCATCTTTGCTTAACTTGAATGATTTTCTCTAGTGTCATCTTATTACTATCTAGGAGTGATGAAACTCTCATACCTCAGCACAAAACAAACAGAGCGAACGTACATTTTCTACCTTAAGTGCCTCAAAGGGTGCAGCCTTAATGCTAGCATGATAACTGTTATTGTAATGAAAACTCGACCTATGGCAAATGTTTAAACAACCATTCCAAGTCGATCACACAAGCTCTAAGCATATCTTCGTGAGTTTGAATGGGTCTCTCGCTCTTGTCGTCAGTATGCGGGAAAGATATGCGTCTCATATCTAAACTTGTACCAAGCTTTTGAAGTGACCTCTAGAAGTTTATGCGAACTTAGGGTCACGATCACAAATAATTGAGACCGGTAGTCCTGCTTTGTTACTAGTACTTCTAGGTTCATTCTCGCTAGTTTCTCCAGAGAGAGTCCAGTTTCTTTCATGGGTATAAAGCTTGCTGGTCTTTGTAAGACGGTCAACGATTACCAAATGGTGTATTACCAACAACCGATAGTCTCTGTGTTCATCCCTTGACCTTAGACAGGTTTCAAGATTGCTAACATAGGTGGCGATGTCAGCTTTAATATTGGCCAACCAAAATTAGCTCTTTAGTTCTTGTACATTTTCTCAGAACTTGGGATGGATAGAATACTTCGAGTTGTGGCTCGTGCATGATCACAGTCCGCAAATCGCCCATAAACAAGGTAAACCAACTCCTGTATTGAGGCATAGGGTCCATTCGTTCGAGGTTCCAACTTTTATGTTCTAATGCCTCTGTGATATTAGCATTTACAAATCAGCATACCTCCAACATCCTCACTCTTGATGTTTTCTGGTTTCCGTGCTTTAGTTGAGATTTCAGATTTTCTTAGAAGATCCAAGCTAATGTCTTAGAATAAAGCTCGATTCTTAACGGTGGTTCTCGTTCTTTCCTGCTCAAAGCATCAGCAATGACATTTGCCTTCCCTGGGTGATAACGAATATTCGCAATGTATCATAAGAAAACTCTAACATCGGCGTTGTTTATGTTTCAATTCCATTCTGGATAAGAATATGCGTAAACTCCTTATGTCAGTGAACAACCGTACACTTGGTACCATACCAGATAGTGCCTCCAAATCTTAGAGCAAACAATAATGCTCCCAAGTTCCATGATCATGGTAGTATAGTTCTTCTCATGGATCTTTAACTGGCGGGATGCATAAGAAACTAATCCTTTTCCTTTGCATCAACACAGCGCCCAAACCCTTGATCGAAGCATCGCAGTATACGATAAAATCTTCACTTCCTTCGGGTAAAGCCAGAATTGGTGCACTACACAACTTCTGCTTCAATAACTGGAACGAGCTTCGTGTTTGTCACCCCACTAAAACTTGAACCTTCTTTTGAGTGAGATGGTCTTTGTTTGGCGATCTTTGAAACACTTCAATGAATCGTCGATATACCCAGCAGACCTATATATATGATCAATATCCGTTGGTGTCTTAGAGTTGCCAATCTTTAACGGATTCGATCTTGGCTGGATCCACATGAATGCCTTTATTATCAATCACGTGACCGAGGAACTGTACCTTGGGAATCTAAAATTCACACTTGGAAAATTTTGCATACAACTCCTCTTTCTTCAACAACTCCAATATTATCTTCAGATGCTCTTCGTGCTCTTGCTTGTTCTTGGGAATTGATCAAAATATTCGTCAATAAAGAAATTTACGAATTTGTTCCAGATAAGGTTTTGACACATCGTTCATGAGGTTCATAAAAACGCAGTGCGTTGGTCAAACCAAACGGCAATAACTTGGAATTCATAATGTCCGTATCCGGGGAAATACTTTGAAGGCAGTCTTTGAGATATCTCTTCTCGAACCCTCAATTGTGATACTGACCTTAGGTTCATTCTTCGAGTAGACACTCAGATCCTTGAAGTGTTGGGTCAAATAAGTCATAATTCTTGCAGCGGATAAACGTTCTTCAACGTTAGTTTGTTTAGGTTCCGATTATCTATGCACATCCGTAAACGATCCATCTTTCTTCTTGACGAATAGAACTGGAGCTCCCATGGTGAGAACTAGGTCTATTATTGCTTTGTCGGAAAGCTCGTGTAGTTGATCCGCCAATTCTTTCATTCTGATGGGGCACAATCGATAAGGTGCCCGTTGCTACAGGTGCATCACCAGGTTATAGAATCGATGCGAAATTCCACTTGTTCTCGTATTGTTGGAAGATGCTTGTCTCGGGAAATACGTGGTCGGAAATTTTTGACGATCGGTACATCTTGCAGTTGCTTCTTCTTTGACTTGTCTTAGTCTCCTTGATGGTAATATGTGCCAAAAAGACGTGACATCCTTGTAGCAGATACTTCTGGGTCTTGGTGCACGAGATGATGTTTAATCGAGTCCCGCGTTTATTTCTACTTCCTTCTACATGGAATATAATTAAGGATTTTGCTCACAAAGGGAATACGAACGGATCTTTACTTAGCACAGTCAAATAACGGCTTCGGTATTTCATCACCAGTCCATGCAATTATGACGTCATAAGTGCCCATTTCTACAGGCATTAGGTCGCGTGAAACGGGATGGTTCAGAAAATTTAAACGTCAACCCAGTAATACGTATTACCCAATTATTATTCCATCAGCTAATTCAACGTTATATCTGTGATCTATATGTAGTGGGGGTTATTATTAATCTTTGTTTTTTTGAAAGTACTAAATTGAGTAGACACAAAACTTCTATCCGCACCAGTATCAAACAAAATGGAAGCACAATGGTTATTTAGGAGAAACGTACCCGTCACAACGTTGTTGTCTGGGTTTTGCCCTGCAACTCCCAATGCATAAGCCCTGGCTACAGCGTTGCCATTTCCCTGGTTCTTGTTCTTCCATTAGGGGCAGTCCTTCCTGAAGTGGCCTAGAGCCTCACACTCAAAGCAAACGATAGCATTGGTATTTGCCTCTTGGGCTCTTTTAGTGTTGTTGTTCGGTTGTTGTTGTTATTGTTGTTGCGGTTGTTGTTGTTTATTGTTATTGCGATTGTTGTTGTTGTTATTTGCAGTTTGCAGGCGGCTCCTACATGTCCTTAGCTGGTGGCCAAGCTTCTTGCAGTTAGTGCTGTTGGTATACAAGACCGAAATGGTTGAAGTTACACTTGGGACATAGAGTTTATGTCCTTCATTCGAGTTCTTTGTCTCCGTTCCCGGCTAGCATTGCCCTGCCTGTGTTCTGCCTTTTGTTTTGTTGTGGATTTTGGTTATTTCGAGGAGTGTCTTCAAACTTCCTCTTGCTTTCTGCCTGTCTCTCAGCAACAGTGTTAATTCTCCTATCCATCAATTCAGTCGCCATCTCAATAGCCTCCTGCATGGTTTTTGGCTTCGATGCCACAACACTTGAGTAAAATCAGGTCGGGATCCACAACATATCTTTCATTTTGTTTGTTCTTCAGGGAACATCCTGTACACAGCCAATGCCAGTTCCTGGAAACGTTGGTTGTAAGCTACAACTCGAGTGCCTTTTATCTTTTTAGGTTCCACCAATTCTGCCTCAACCTTTATTGATTTCTTGTCCTCGGAAATATTTAGTTGTCATCCTTCGTCTTACAAGTAGGTCCACGGTCATTGCATATGCTACTCATTAGTCACTTGTCTAGCATGTAAGTTCCACATGTTAGAGCAATTCCCATTAAGAGTACAAAGTGGCAAATTCACTTGAATTATCCACGGAGCAGTTACTTATGCGAATACACGGTTTCTTCATCTCAAACATTGGGTCAAGTCGACACTCCTTCTGTGCCCTGAAGGATTATGTTGGACATTCATGAAGTCTTATAGGTGCACTCCCGTACAGCGCGTTCTATTCCTTATAACACGGTTCCCGAGGTATGGCGATCAATTGCCATTTTGGGTGTAGCACGTGCTGCCATCGGTTCGGGACTCGTTTGAGCGACTTAACGGACGATTCAACTCTCAAAACTTGCGCCATTGTTTTTCGAATCATTTTTCTGATAAAAATGAGTATTCACTTGATAATATTTCATAAATATTTTATAACATTTAATAAAATATTTGTTATTCATTTTGTGAACCGGTTTTGCCTCGTTCCGAAATAGAATGGATTTAAGCTCGAGTATTCGCGTTATCAACAACGCTTTTAATTAAAAATGATGACTAATTTATTTAATATTTTTATTAAATAAATACTGATAATTAAAAACAAGTTTAATTATTTTGGGTCGGTACGCGTTGTGTTCAAAAATTTTGCGAGGGCATTTCAGTCACCTTCTGACTGTTTTCAAGTCTCGGGCAAAACTAAAAAGTTGTCTGAAATATCATTTCACATCAATTTGCTTTAGAGTCCGAGTCGTGAATACGTGATTAGGATGATCGTTCTTATAAGTCAAGCCAGACCCTAAAAGTCAAAGATTGAAATCGTCATTCAAAATTTCAAAAATTCTCAGATGTTACACCAGTGGCATCATTAAGCTTTCGGTAATCTATACAAACACGCTATACGGTAACTAACCTAGTATCAATTCATTATCTTCATTTTCAACTACGGTCATACCACCCTTCTTAGGTACACAATGAACGGGGCTCACCCACGGACTATCGGAGATAGGGTAAATCAATCCGGCATCAAGGAGTTTGATAACTTCCTTTTTGATAACCTCATGAATTTTCGGATTTACCCTTCTTTGATGTTGAATCACCGGTTTGAAATCGTCTTCCATTAAGATTTTGTGAGTACACAAACTGGGTCGATACCCTTAATGTCAGAGATTTTCCATGCGATGGCCCATTTGTGTGATTTAAGAACCTTTAAAAGGAAGGCCTTTTCTTCATCTTTTAATTCCTTATAAATTATTACGGGTAATTTATCGGTTCCTTCTATAAAACATTTTCAAGATGAGACGGTAAATCCTTGAGCTCAAGCTCCGGAGGATCATCAATAGAAGATTTAATCGTTTTAAGTTCCCTAAAATGAAGTTCCTTCAGAGGGAGAGGAGATGATGAATCATCATTTAATAACTTCTCGAGTAGAAGAAGGTTTTCCTCCGGATCAAAGTCGGCATCATCAATTCCCGGTGGAATTGAATCATTTGTAAGACAAACTTTGATTTCTTCCAAAATGAAGTCACCTCCTTCAAAAGGAGTGAGAGAGGGGAAAGAGGTAGAAAGGATAGGATCTAAAGACGGAGTGGGATTGCCACTTTTAGAACTATTCGAAAAACCGAGCACTTCTTGAGCATACTCCTCACATGAAACGTCGATGACATCGATTCGATTAACCGATTTTAGCAGATATTGTAGAGTACTCGAAGTTTGACCAACTTTAAGGTTATGGCTTCATCATCAACTCGGAGAGTTAATTCTTCACCGTAAACATCAATCAATGCACATGCTTTTCTCAAAAAGGGTCTCCTGAGAATTAAGGGAACTCAAGGATCAACAATATAATCAACGACTATAAAGTCAGCCAGAAAATGGAACTTTACTACTTTTACAAAGACATCTTCGGCAATACCGGTAGTACTATAGTCGAGCTCGAATTCTGCAAGTTCAAGAATCATTCGAGTAGGAGTAAGTTCGGGGAGTGAGAGCTTCTTCCATATAGAAAGAGGCATCAAGTTGATGCTTGCACCAAGATCGGCCAAGGCTAAGCATTCAACTATCTCCGGAAAATCGCATGGAATAAGAAACTTGCCGGGGTCTCTAAGTTTTTCGGGCAACTTTTTTAGGATAACCACCGAACAATTCTCATTCATCTGTGTTTTAAAGCTAAGTCAAGAACAATTTTTCTTTGTATTAAGGAGACTTTTAAACATTGAAGCAAATTTCGGCATATGTAGAAGAGCATCCGCGAAACTGAGCTCAAAATGTAATTCCTGAAAGATTTCAACAAATTTCGAAGCTAGATTATCATCTTTTTCACGGAGCTTTTTGTTGATCCCAAGCCTTGATCGATTCTTTACCTTGTAAAGAGTATGTTACCTTGGATAAATCCAAAATAACAATGGTTGAGACTTTGTTTGTATATTAAAGTGTATGCGAAATGTACACTTCAATACTCTAGAAGTATATATCAATGGAACAGTACCAAACAAAGAACAATGAATAAAACACAAACTGCTTCAATATTATTAGAACAATAATACGAGTACTCTTTTAGTACTAGGGTTACAACCTTGAAGCTATACGTTCTTTCTCTAAGATGTATCTCTATCTCTTAAGCCATATATAAAACCTTAACCTAGAATCTCCTTTTATACACCACAGAGAGTACCATTACAAGATAAACTACTCAAAACTTAAAGGGTCCAAATACAATTATAATCAAATACTTAACTTCCTCAAAATAAAAAAGATATCCATTTCCCTAATTTAATCTCTTTGCAATCCTTATCTCCAAGTCAACCGCACTTATGACCGATCAGCAATATTAAACTTTGCTTCAGCCGTATATAACTAACACTTAGGCCAGTACTAAGTTTATACTGACAGGTTCACTAACACCATTAGAGTACTGTTAGAATATACCTTGGCAGTATTGTACTCTTGATGAAGATTAATTCCCAACAATCCAACACCCTAAACTTGTGATTTATCTTCACATCACCAATATCTTCTGGATTAAATCTTATAGTCTTCTGATGATGATTCTTTCAACACTCATTTCTACTTCTGCACTGATGATCTGATGAACTTTAGTATTTTCATATGCTTGTGTTACTTTCATGCCAAACCTTCCTAATTTTCTCTAATTCAACATCTTTGATATCATTTCTTGACGTTATAGGATACTTCTTTTCTGTAATGCATAAGTATAGCAATCCTATTTTGCATCAGCAGAATATGAACTCCACAGAAATCAAACATAAATCTTCCAACTTTAAGATGGTACTCCATTCTTATACTTCCATAATTCACTCTCCACATCAGTCTCAAAAAGTGGTATGCAAGTCTCTCCCCCACATCATTAAATCATATCCTTCTAGATTTTGAGAACTAACCTTTTCGTTGACCACCGTAAACTCCATTAAATCTTGTCTATCAAAAATTATATAACATCCTCACTCAAATCTGTAGTTTCTTTGAGATTCCATCTCCACCTGTGATTTTGTAGACATGAAGTTTTCTGACAAAGTGAAAGTCATCCCAATCCATAATTTGGATAACTTTTGTAGATAGAGATCAACATCTTCTGCAACATCTTCTCTTTGAACATGTCTAAATATCCTTTGAGATCTTCTTCTCATCACTAGTTCTATCTTTTGTCTCTTATACAGTACTTCTTAGTGCTTTTTCTAGGAAGAGGGAGTTTCTTTTCTTTTTTGCACTAGATTCTTTAGATACTTCTTTCATTTCCTTTTTAGTGTAACAAACATCTTCATCTCAATCATTTCAGGAAGACGTCATCCTTTCACTTTCCCATGACTAAATCCTGAGGCTCAATATGTTGGTTTAATCACAAACTTTCAAAAATTTGCCTAAATCTCATTATAAAAAGACATTCCCTTGAATCACTAAATCTTGTAGTTTCCCTGATTCTTCAAGTATTTAACCATATTCCTCCTTGCTTGAGCAACTATCTTTTGTTTCATCTTTAGAGCATGATACCTTATGACTGAAGGATCATTCCAATCTATCTCCTTAGTTGACTTGGCTTCAGACATAGCTCTTTGCCCTTCCTCTTCATCCTAATGTCTAGCAATGTCTTATACCCTTGCAATCTGTGCCCTTTGTTCTTCATCCATTTGTTCTTGCAGTCTAATGGCTTTAGCAAAACTCAACCTTTCTTGTTCAAGCTCTTTCTTAGACTTTTTCTTGGGCTCAGGCTTTGTCATTATTGCTTTTCCCTTTTCTTTTCTTGTCCTTTTCTCTTCACTCCTTCTTCTATAAGTAACAGTTCTTCCAGCAGTACTAATATTTACCTCAGCAGTAGTAACCACTGGAAATTCACTAGCAGTACCTTTTGTTGCTCCAGCAGTACTAACTTCAGAATTCCCTTTCTCACTGCTTCCTTGATCTTGAATGACTTCAGTGGGAGTCACTTCTTGAATAATAGGTTCAGTTTCAGTGCTTGCTTTCTCTTAAACCTCTGCATCAGATAATTTCCTCCCCTGTTTGGAAGAATCATCTTTAACATCTTCATCATCTTCAGAAAGGACAACCCGAGCTCTTTTCCTTGCTGTCCCAGCCTTGACTTTAGCCTCTAATTTCTTTACCCTTAGAATGAGCTTAGTGACAACATCACTGTAAGTGAGCCTAGTCTTCTTCAAATCATCCTCCAAGACTCTAATTCTCTCATATAGTTTAGTAACCAAAGTCATCATTTCAATTAGTTTCAAACTACCCTCATCACTGTCACTCTCCAAAAGGGGGGTGCAAAGTGAACAACATGGAGAGTTTAGAGTCAAGTGGTTAGGAATGTGTTTTGTCTGCTCTAGTATGTTGGGTTTGTTGAGTTGGAGATGGGAACGGGGGGGGTGTGATATAGCAAACAAGGTATATCAGGTAGTTGGCAATTAAAGGTTCAAGTGAGTTTGAAGGTGTGGAAAGTGATTCCCTTGAAGGTGCAGTAGAAGAGGTTCAGTAAACATTTATCATAGTAGGGAGATAAATCAACTTCTTGGCCTAAATATCCCTTTGTAGGCCTCTTCATATTGTTAAAAACTTTGATGTTAAGAGAGGGTACAAGATATGTTCTTGAGTGTTGTTGAAGTTGTTTTCTCTGCATATCTAGGCATATTTAAATGAACCTAGGGTACATTAAAAACTTATAGGGGCTTGAAATATTTGACACCATATGCTCAAAAATCAACCTAGAAAAGTTAAATTTCCTATTGGTAGCTAAACATATAACAGCAGTTGCAATGTTACTACTAAACTACTCCCAAGCAGTCTTCTTTGGGTTAAGACAATGAAGAATAGCGTGGATAAGAAACCTCCATTGAGGTGAAAAAGCACCCTTTGGAAAAGTTAACTTATCTGAATCTATGTGATATCCCATGAGTGCCAACTGTTCAAAAATATCCGAGTTGGGTATAGAAGTAATACCATCATGATCATCCAACTTGAGATGTCTTCTTAAAGATGCTTCAGTGATAGTTGTTAAGTGACCATCAATGGTAGCAGTAATCTGGACTTCTCTATTATCATCATTAGTAGTTTCAGCAGACCTCCAAAATTGTTTGATAAAAGAGATATAAACATCTGGCTTCTTTGTGAGTGCATAGCAAATGTGACTTCGATTTAGGAAATCGATGACTTGATGAAACCCTTCACTTCCTGTAGATTTCTCTAAAAATGCTACCATGTTGTGCTTGTCATAAAATTCCAAATTTGCCATGATAAAAGTGTGAGTAGAATCGTTGTAGATAGATCGTTTATGAAAGAATGAAAGCCTTGAGAAAGTTCAATAAATTATGAGATTAAATATAGAAAACCTTAGAGATATGGTTTGACCGACTGAAAGAAATTGATTTTTCGTGATTAAATCAAACGTAAATATAGAAAGATCACGAAAAGACCAATTAGTCCAAACCCTATTCATAGGTATTTGTGCGGAAATAATCTCAACGGCTCTATTATTAAAGAAAAAATTCTTGTTAGGGGCTCAAACCAAACTAACGGTCATGCCAGCATACCAAATTTTATCCTAACAGTAGCTAGAAGATAAGGTCAAGCAGTATTAACTTCACCACCAAAAGCATACAACTCCAAAGTTTTGTATTATTAAAAAAAACTTCAAACAATCACTCTTTCTCTGTTTTTAAGCTCACATTTATCTCTCAAAATTTTTTTCCCCTTTTAACTCACTTTGCACTCTGTCTGTTTTTCACACATCTCTCTTTCTGTTTTTAAGTCTCAACCAATTCTCATCATATTCTATTGGCTCCCCCACAAATACACACAAAAGTCATAGTTTTTGGCAAACTAACCACCATTACGAATTTTGAGTAGTCTTTACCAATACCGTTTGCTTTGGACTTAGCCAATGCTTCATTGTAAAAACATGTTGCAGTTGATGACCATATAGTTTTTTTTGAGTAAACTATCAATCTATCAACGGATTTGAGCATGTCTTACAGTAGCCCCTTAGCTCTAGACTAGTTAATTCTTGATGTCTATAAGACATGTGGAACTGATTACCCTTATGTTGGGTGGTGGTGTTAAAACCAACACTTTTAGAATTAACAACAATCATCCCCTCACATATATGCATCATGAGTAACCAATTTCACACTTCATTGCATATCCTGAAAAGAGTTAGCTCAAAACCAAGGAAAAACAAATCTAACCATTTTTCTGTTTAGCTGTATTAAATGGATAACAAACAGGATTAACATTGATCCATAGAATAATAACTAGCAGTACTAACTATAAGAACAATTTTTGAACAAAACATTTTTAATTATAACTAGCAGTACTAATTAAACTAGCAATAATTAATTTTACAAAAACTTAACAAAACTAAACATATCAACAAACTTTACAATACAATCAAGAGATATGGGCCATTAGGGATTTAGCATTCCCAAAACTTGAGACAAAGTATGAAATCTACCAGCATCAAAACCTTTTGAAAGAATGATCTGCTACTTAAGTTTCAGTGTCAATCTTCGACCATATGAATCTAACTTTTAGCCTTGCAGTCGCTTATAAATGATGCCTCATCTCTAAATGTTATGTTTTATGAATAGTTGAACAGATATTACTTATTATGCAAAAGTACTATTATTGTCAATATAGAATAATAGTATATCAAGAAACTGTACCCAATAGTCCAGCAGTTGGTTTTTGTATCCAGATACACCTGTCCATAACAACTATGCAAGCATCCACATACTCATAACCTCAAAGACAGTACCGAGTTTGTAGAAGTGCAACCACAGTTTGTTTCCTTGCATTGCAAGAGAATACAACCTATTTCCCAAAAATTGACACCTCCAGTGGTTGACTCCTATCTTGTTAGCTCCAAGCATAGTCCACTGTCATGATAAGCAACAAGTTGTCCAATGGAGAAACCGTAGAATACCAAAGGTCCTAAAGATGTTTTCCTTTAATTTAATCTAAAGATTCTCTTGACAGCTAAGAGATGAGATGTCTTTGGAGAAACTTGAAACCTTGCACATGCACAGGACATCAAAAACATTATATCTAGCCTGTTTATCTGTAAGATACATCAAAGATCCTATCATAGATCTATAAAGATGTTTACCAACATCAGCAACATCTCCATCTTGAACCAAAGGCTTTTCCAAATCTGTTGGAGTAGAGGCAGACTTCACATCTGTGTAGTTGTACTTTCTCAAAATCTCATGGATACATTTATCTTGACTCATAAAAATGCCTTTCTTTTTCTGTTGGACCTGTAAACCCAAAAAAAGGTAAGTTCTCCCATAGAACTCATTTGAAATTTATCTTTCATAAGCTTCTCAAACTCATCACATAACTCCTTCTTTGTAGATCTAAAGATAATGTCATCCACATATATTTGAACAAGCAAGATATGTCCCTTTTGTCTCTTAATGAATAATGTTTGGTCAATCTTTCCTCTTTGAAAACCATTGCACAAGAGATAATTGGCCAAAGTGTCATACCAAGCTCTTGGTGCTTGATGCAGTCCATATAATGCTTTCACTACCTTATAGACTTTATTAGGATGATTAAGATCTTCAAAACCCAGAGGTTGACATACATATACCTCCTCTTCAATCTGACCATACAGGAAAGCACTTTTTACATCCATCTGGTAGACCATAAATCCCATATAGGAAGCATAAGCTAGGAACATTCTTATTGCCTCAATTCTAGCCACAGGTGCAAAGACTTCATCATAGTCAATGCCCTCTTCTTGAGTATGTCCTTGAGCAACAAGGTCTTGCTTTGTTTATGATGACAATCCCCCTTTATCATCTTTCATGTTTTATGTAATACCCACTTTATACTAATTACATCTATGACCTTTAGGTAAATTAAATAAGAATACAGACCCTTTTGCAGTTTGAACTTAGTGAGTACCTCTTGCATTGCTTCTACACAATGCTGGAATCAATTAAGATATTTAGAAACCTTTTTGGTTCTTTCCTGAGAAGAGAAAAAACAATCAAAAAGCAAGTATTAAGAATCTGATGATTTTTTCCCTTCATAGATAAGCACGACGAAATCCTTGTTTCAGAGTAAGAATTTTTTCAATTCTTCTTTTTTGAACAGAAATTGACTGCACTCACCAATCACAGTTGTACAATGTGTGATCTTTATGAATTCTTGTAGAGAGTGGTAGGATATTTCTGCATAAGATTATAACATGTTCCACCAATTCAATTTCTCATGGACCTCCACTTTATGAGTCATTCAGTCAGGGAATAGGGCCTACCAATCTTCAGGAGTAGCAGTATAAACTTCTAGGAGGAGCAGTACTAACTTCTCTACTACCAGTAATTAATTTTTCTGGTCCTGGCAGTAATAACTTTTGATCAGCAGTACAAACCATTATCCATAAGACGCTATCATCATGAGACCTTTTCTGTTATGCATCATTATCATCATGTAACTCATCTTTATCTTCTATTTGAGCATCAACAACAGTTCTTGGGTGCAGCATCACCAAAATTATTAAGCATCCTTCCAAATTGGCAATTACAATGCAACTTGATTATCTTGAACTTGTTGAGAAGATGTATTGGGAGACTCAGCAAACTCCTTGTATTCCTACAAAGTCATGTAGAAAAGTTCCTGCAACCCTGGACATAATTCATTGAATGGTTAGAGAATCAATATCAACCAGCCACTATGGAAACCATTTCCTTCTATCCGGAGGCTTATTCTCTAAAACAAAATATGGCAAGTTTTCCTTAACTTTTCTGGTTCTAGTGTTGTATACCCTAAAAGTCTTTGCTACTTAATAGAATATCCAACAAAGAAAACCTTCAATCACATCTTTCTATCAAGCTTGCCTAAATTATCTAAGGTATTGAGAAATCTAGTAACATGACATCCAAATAGGTTTCATGAAGCCATAGCTTGGATTAATAACCTCTAAAGAGTTCATAAGGATGTCTTGCTATGAGCTTGACTATGAAGCCCAATACTGTACATAGCAAGTAGTAGAAACTGCTTTTGCCCAAGAATGTGGTAGGTAACTTATAGCCAGCTACCATTGTTCTAGCGGCCCTCAATGAGGTCCTAGTCTTCCTTTCAGCTACACCATATTGCTGATGAGTCCTAGCACACTATATTATCTTATAATAATTACCTTTTGTCCCTACAGAAATCATCCATTACTTTTCTTTTTAAACTCTATCCCATTATCACTATTTTCCTGATTATTTTACTTTTCTTATCCACTAGGTTTTCTACTTCTAAGATAAGCGATGTTTAAGGATCACACTTGTTCATCCTTAGATGGTGTTAAAAAGAAAACCATGAAAATCTACTATAATCATATAGTGACTACTAAGCATACTTTTTATGCATTAAACTACTAACAAAAGTTGGACCAAAGAGATCCATATGCAGCATAAACAATGGCTTAGTAATGGGATTAAAGGCCTTGGTCTTACAAGAGGCTCTGTGTTACTTGCCTTTAAGACAGGCAACACATGTTTGGTCATTCTCAAATCTTTTTAAAGGCAGATCTCTTACAAGATTTTCTTTGACAAGTTTATTAATATTTTTAAAATTTGTATGACCAAGCCTTCTAGCCAAGCATTGATTCTTCAGATGTAGCCTTTGCAACTAGACAAGTTAAACTATCTTTAGGAACTATGTTTTTCATATCAAAACTGTACATGTTATCCTGTCTAGGAATTTTAAGAAGTATCTGATTTTCATCAGGCAACTTAAAATTAGGAGATAGGACAAGACATTCAGAGTCAGTAAAAAGAACATAGTTCTTTTTGTCACACATTTGTGAGACACTAAAGAGGTTGAACTTTAACTCTTTGACAAAGTATACATCATCAAAATCAAGATTATTAGTTTTAATAGATACATTTTGCCTTACTTCTACCTCCAAAACTCCTTTCACCAAAAGTAACATAACCTCCATCAAAGTCTTTGAAATCTGAAAGATGGGCTATGTTTCCAGTCATGTGCCTTGAGCATCCACTATCAACAAGCCCCGTTCTTTCATTATAGATGTGAATTGCTCTGCACATAAAACTTATGAAGTTAGTTTCTTTGGGACCCAAGGCCATTACTGGGACTTTGATCTGTGCCCGTGGACAATGAATTTTTATATTTGTTTGAAAACCAGTGATACCCACCACCATTGGGTTTGATGGGTCTCCAAACCCAACATGCTGAGGGCATAAACAACACACATTAAAATCCCCCCTGCCACTGAACAGATTAACAATTGAATCTAAATGGACCTACCATAGTTAAACCTATTGATAAAACACATTATTGTAATGTGTTCTCCTATTATAAAAGGGGCATGTAAATATTTGGTTGTGCTTGATTGTGAAAATAAGTCTTGGTCTATAGCACAATGAATATTGTTTGATTTTGGGGTGAGTAGTATAACTAAGCCTAACAAATATTAAAAGAGCTTAGCCGTACTAAAAGAAGGTCTACCAGTGTTACTAGACCTAACATATTAACAGCCCCGCAGTATTAACAGATATTATGGCCAGATCAACAATAGACAGCTCTTAGAGCCTAATGTTGTGTGGCACATGAAATGAGAAGTTTTAGAATATAGGTCATTATCCTTCTTGATAAAATTATTCCACTTACTATTCGTGTTCCCTCTGTTTGGTTAGGACAGCTAGGTATTAATATGATCAACAATTCCACAGATAAAACATGCCTTGTTAAAACACAAAGATACATCCTAACTGATGGATTTAAACCATTTCCATTCCTTTGTTTCCCCTAGGTCTTTTGTGACCGTGTACATCTATGCATACCTAACTGACCTTTTAATGGTTTTATCATGTATAACAAACCTATATCTTAGTAGTAGTAGGTATAACATTTTCATTTTCAACCTTAGGGATAGGCCCTCATCATCATCCTCATCATCTGACAAGCCCTCAAATCTTCAAATAATTTGACATCATTATACTCTCTAGAACTTTCTTAGTTTCCCTACCTTCCCAAACAAGATTATAGGTTAGAAAAACTTTTCTTTCCAATCTTGTCTACCTTAAGTAGATGACTTAACCAAGCTAGTTTCAGTTGTCAAGTTATTTGAGATTGTTCCTAAGAGTCATCAGTATCTCCTTAGAATGAACTGACTCTTTATCACAACCAATGACAGGCTTTTAAACTAGAATCCCTAGGAACCATAACTCATTTACCTCAGGTTCTTTGAATTCTTGCAAGACCTGAATAATAATAAGTCTAAAGTTTGTTGGTCTATTTAAAATCAAAGGATGGGGTGAGGGGACAACATTGTATCCAAATCCCTTTTTGCTCTTGTCAGTTATCTGACTTGCCAACAACTGATCTAAGTCTTTTAAGGATTTTTCAAACTTTGCAATCTTAAACTCAAACCCCTCCTTTTCTTCCTTAACTTTTTCAAGTTCAGTCCTAAGTAATCCCATTAGATACTCTTTGTGACCTACACTTCTTTTAAGCAAAGCAATTTCCTCAGAAAAAAGGACTTCAGATTCTTTATATTTAATGATTTGCCCTTCTAAAATTGATAAACCTCTTTTATATGTAGAAGCTTTAAAACTAGTATCATCTAATTTAACAAGTAAATCATCATACTGTTTCTTTAGAGCTTCTTGTGTTTGCAAACAAGATTTAGATCAAGTTTTATCATTTAATACCTCAGAATCTGAGAATGCCATGAGAGCCATGTTTGCTTGAAATTATTCCTCTGCCATGTCACTCCAATCAAATCCAACACCATCTATAGCACACATTACTTTTTCAGAAGCATCTTCAATTCTTACTGCCTTTGATGAGCCACCTTGATTCCAATTTCTGTTGTCTTTACTCCTTGGTGCTCTGCATTCTCTGGCAAAATGTCCCATTTTATGGCAGTTGAAACATTCTACCTTTGATTTATCATATCCAGCAGTACTGCTTCCATCAATGATGATCTTCCTTCCAGTTCTCTGATAGAACTTTCTTGCCCTCATGCTTAGTAGTGCCATATTCCACTTTAGATCCATTTCTTCCAAATCATCATCATGAAGTTGCTCAAGATCTTCATGAACTAGTTGAGACCCTTGTGGTTGAGTAGACAAAAAGGCATATACTGTGGCATCACTAAAACTAGCAGTACTAGTTTCAGTACTGGCAGTATTAACTTTGGTGGTACCAGTACTAATTTCAGGATTAACAGTATTAATATTTGTAGTACTGCTTGCACCTGAAGTGGTTAGAAATGCCAAGTTCTTTTCATCATTGACAGCACCAGTAGATTTCTTAACCTTTTGTTCAACAATTTTAAAATTGTTGTACAAATCATCCAAACCCATAGTATCAAAGTCGGGTTTGTTCATCCAGACTACCACATGTGTATCCCACTCAGAAGGTAAGCTCCTCAAAAATTTAACATTTAGATCTTCAGGAGGAGTAACTACACCCAGAATTGCCAACCTACTAACAAGCTTTTGAAGCCTGTTAAAGATAGAATCAAGAGATTCTGAGCTTGAAGCATTGAAATTTTCATACTGTTGCTTCAGTAAGGCCTTCTGAGTCCTCTTAGTTGCTTCATTCCCTCCAAATCTAGCTTTAATGGCAGCAAACATTGATTGAGCATCAACATACTGGTTAAAGGTAAGTTGATGTTCATTGGGTAGTGCCATGAGCAGAAGACTTCTGGCTTTTACATCATTCTTTTTGCAAATCTTTTCTTCAGCAGTAGAGGGCACAGTCATCTTCAATGCTGTTGATGGGCCAGATTCTGGTGCTGTAACAGGAATAGGTACCCACGAATTTCCATTTTCTATTACCTCCCATAATGCATAATCTTGGATCTGAAAGTACTGCTTGATCCTGATTTCCCACATCTCATACTCTCCTAGTTTGAGCATGGGAAGCTTTGCCAACGCATTGTTCTGAGAATTTTCCAACTCCATTGTTCCTAGATCAAAGTTTCTCAAAGCACAGGCTCTGATACCACTTGTTGATCCCACGCCTTGATCGATTCTTTACGTAGTAAAGTGTTTGTTAC
This sequence comes from Tanacetum coccineum, assembly GCA_026074375.1. Taxonomy (NCBI): domain Eukaryota; kingdom Viridiplantae; phylum Streptophyta; class Magnoliopsida; order Asterales; family Asteraceae; genus Tanacetum; species Tanacetum coccineum. The sequence continues at coordinate 21,879 of BQNB010046376.1, forward strand.
CTTGGATGAATCCAAAATAACAATGGTTGAGACTTTGTATGTATACCAAAGTGTATGCGGAATCTACACTTTGATACTCTAGAGATGTTTATCAATGGAACAGTAATAAATAAACACACAATGAAATAATAACAAACTGCTTCAATATTATTAGAATAATAATACGAGTACTCTTGAAGTACTGGGGTTACAACCTTGAAGCTATCACTATATCTTTCTAAAAGTATTTGTCTGAGTATATTTTATCTCTAAACCTAGGATATCCTTTTATAGAACACAAGGAGTCCTTTACAAAACTAACTACCTATCTATTAGGATCAGTTACAAACAACCCATAATATTCTCCATGCATACTTATCTCTAAGTCAGCAGCTTTGACCAACAACAGTATTAACTTTTTCTCCTAGCAGTATTAATAACACTGGCAGTACAAAGTATGTACTGGCAGTACTAACTCCATTAGTACTGTTAGTTATACCTTGGCAGTATTAAGTCTTGTGAAGATTTATTCCTAACATTGGCTTACCCAGGAAGTATTTTATACTGCAACTGATTATGTGCTTACTGTATCTAGATTTACTGAAATGAATGATGTGTACATTGTAGCACAGAAACGTATTGTCGAACTTGAAGCTGAGATTTCTAATCTAAAACACAAGATTCAAAAAGATGATCGCAATGAAATGATAAAATATTTTTCCAAACTTGAGGTGGAACACCTAAATTTGCAATTGAAGTATCAACATCTTAAAGAACATTTTGGAAACAAAAAATCAGAGACATCTTCTGATGTTCCTGCATTTTATTTAGTTTTTGTAATCGGAAAACTAAAAGAACAGCTTCAAGGAAGGGGCAATACAATTAGATAATTAAAAGAGACAATTTCTCGAATGAAAAAGAAACATAGTGAGGCAGATCCCATTCTTGACTTTAAGACCCTAGATTCTTAGAACAAAGATTTAAATGCAAAAGTCAATGCCCTTCAAGATCTAAATGAGCATTTTAGGGCAGAAAACAAAAAGGTTAAGTAGCATTACAAGGAATTGTATGATTCAATTAAGCTAACGCGTACTAAAACTATTGAAAAGACAATTTCTTTGTTAACTGAAATTGAGAACCTAAACGCTCAAATAAAAGGAAAAATGAAATGCATCACTATGCTTGCTGAAAAACCAAAAGTTCTTGCTCCTGGCATGTATGCAATTGATCTTGAACCAATTCCCCCTCGCAATAGGAATAATAGGGAAGTTCATCTAGATTATCTCACACATCTTAAGGAAAGTGTAAGAACTCTTTGTGAGATTGTAAAAGAGGCTAGGGTTAAACAACCATTAGATAATGCGCTTGAATATGCCTGCCTTTATACTAAACACTCTTAGAAATTGTTAGAATATGCGATTGGAACTTGTCCGAAAGAATTCAGTAAAAGAGATACAAAGAATGTAACCGCCCCTTTAATTAGGAAAAAGTGAGTTACTTTTAAAGAACCATGTGAAACTTCAACTAATAACACACAAACACATGTTAAGCCACAGAAAGTGCAACAGACTAATGTGCATGTGATTCCTTCTACAGGAGTAAAGTGTTCCACTGAAGCTAGCGGGTCAAAGCCTAGGAGCAATACAAAGAAAAATAGGATCCAGCTAGCTAAAAGTGACAACAACAAGAAAGTAAAAGATCACCCTAGGAACAATAAGTCTAATTTGAAACAAATGAATCGTGTTGATTCTAGTATTAGCTATAAGCGTACCGTAATTAATTCGAATTCTAACTCTGTGTACAAGACATGTAATGAATGCTTAATTTCTGCAAAACATGATTTGTGTGTTGTTAAATATTTAAATTATGTGAAGGCAGCCCTCACTGCTAAAAATGTTGTGAGCACAGTTAGGCAAGTTTAGAAAGCGACAGGAAAATTGTTTACGAATGTTGGTTATCAATGGAAGCCTACTGGAAAGAAATTCACTTTAGGAGAACAATGCCCTTTAACTAGGTTTACTAAATCCAAAGTAGTGCCTTTACAGCAACATAGGAACGTTAGTACTAGTGAAACTGTGATCACTGAGAGATTAAGTAACAATTCTCATAAACCGTTAACTAGATACAAACGTAGAAACAAACGGTACAAGGCAATTTCCACTAGCATTCCCACTACAACTAAGACACAGACAACTAATGCTTCTATGAAATATAATGTTGTTTCTACTAACCAATAGGACACCAACAGAAATTGGGGATCCAATATTCCAAACTCTCCATCCTCGTCTGTTTTCAAATGCTAGTCGTACAGATCGCCCTTTGGTAATTGGACTTAGGCTGCTCAAAACATATGACGAGGAATCGCTCACGGCTCAAGAATTTTGTAAAAATTTTTATCGAGACAGTTAGTGGTATGCGTTTAATTACACATACCTTTCACCATTAAAATCGGACTTAAATGACAAAAAACGTACCAAAAATACATTGTATTTGTATGTTTTCACTTATATTGTGCAGGAAACGGATATCCGACAAAAGGACGAAAAATCAAGCCAAAAACGACAAAACCGAGCACGGAATGGAAAAGCGTGGAAAAGCCAAAGTCAAATCGAAGCCAAAGTCAACCCCGACAAAGTCAAAGCCAAGAAGTCATCAAGTCAAAGAAAATACAACTTTAGGGACCAAATTTGCCAAATCCTAAAGTTGTATAACAAGGATAAATACTACAAGGACTGAAGTTGTAATTATGCCATATATAACTTTAGGGGGCCATTTCTGCCAAACCCCTAAAGTTATATAACAAAAGGACCATGCATGTAATAGCCCTTATAACTTAGGGGGACTAATTCTGCCAACCCCATAAAACTTTATCACCACAAGGACCACCATTGTAAAACCACGTTATAACTTGAGGGGTTCTTTTTGCCAACTCCCAAACTTCACCCCTGTTATAACCTCCATTCCCGCCAAAACCCTGTAACCAACCAACCTCCACTGTTCACGCTTCCCTGTCCCCCCTCCTCGACCACTGTTCACCCCCAGCCAAAAACTCATTAAAACTCTCCCCCACCTCACAAACCAACAAGAACAAGCTGGCAATCCCTTGTATCCTCATTGGACAACAAAAATCAAGGGTCTTGATCATTCTACTTGGGCTCAAAGAAAGTTTAAAGGCTAGGATTGCTTTGTGCTTTGCCTCACACAACAAACACACTTGTGTTTCTGTCTCAGCAAAGAAACACAGCTAGAAGAAGACAAAGATTGAAGAGAGGGCAAGCACTTAGTCGTTTTTATATAAATAGGGTGTCTTATAAGCCATTTGGCTATCTAGTTTTTTTGTAGCTTAGTTTTTACCTAGTTAGTTTAAATCCAGCAAATTTAGTTCTTAATTTTCCTTGTAATGTTTTCAAGTTAATGAAATTTAAAGTTTCTTAAAATCTGTTTTAATTTCTTATTCTCTTTAAGTGTTCACTTATGTTTCATAAGCTAATATAAGCTCTCATTTAAACCACTTTATAACCTGCTTTTATAAAAATTTACTTAGAAATATAAATAGTTAAGAAAATCTCAAAAAAAAGAAATTACCCTCAAAATACCACAGCTTAATATTTGGATGATAAGCCAAAAAGGGATGGGCTTATGGACTCTCACTAGCTTGTTTTATACAAGCTAGAGCTTGTAGACTCTTTATTTAACCCTGTTTAGAGCAAGGGTTTGGTAAGTGCACTTTTTAAATTTTTGTTACTGTAGCATAGCTTATTTCTGCTTATTATTGCTTCTAGTTGCTTATTTGTGTTTATCTCATGCTTATTCATGCTTGCTTTTTGATGTCATGCTTTTTGTTTAAGTTGTTGTTGAAAACTGCCAAAGTTGCTTGAAAACTGCTTATTTCATACTGCTTATTATAGTGCTTATTCTTGTGTGTTTCTAGCTTATTCTTGCTCAATATTTGTTTGTACTTATCTGTTTTCAAATCTCTTAACTCAAATCCTTTTTATTCAGTTTAAAACTTAGCTTTCAAAAATTAAAGGGGTGTTTGGGTTAAGGGTACAAAACGGGTCACATTGGTTTAAAAATACTTTGGGTCACTTGGCTTTCTTTTGCAAGCTGTTTTTAAGTATGTTTAATCTGTTTTTAGAGTTGTTTAAGTCTAAAAGTTTGTTTTTGAGTTTTTATAAGTGGTCTTTGAAAACTGTGAGTCCAAAAACAGTTTTATGAGCTTATTTGATTAAGCTATTAAAACCAGTTTTAGAGTATTGTTTTTTGTATGTTTTGAGTGTCAAAGTTGAGTGGTATAAGTTTCCTTTTGGTTAGTTCTTGTTCTCCTCAAAACTGTTAACTCTTCATGAGTCATTTTTTTAGTCAAAAGTTTAAATTTTAATATCTAAATACCAGATAGTAAAAGTTGTTTGTAGCTTATGAAAATGTGTGCACAAGCTCATTAGGAGCTTGTCTCAATCTGTTTTAACTTGTTTTTGAGTTTTAAGCTTATTTTGTAACTTATTTTTTAAGCTAGCTTATTGTCCCTTGATTTCTTTGTAAAAGTCCCCTGGTGCAAAAGCCCAAGTTGACACCCCTTTTTCTTGCTTATTTGTAGTAAAACCTTAGTTTTTTTTGCTTTTCTAGGAAGCCTATAAGCTGTTCTATAAGCCCTAGCAAGCCTTAAGCTTAGGACCCCCCTCTTGGGCTTAAAAATAAGCCCAAAAGGTGCCCCTTTGGCCTGTTTGTCTGCCAATTTTGTGCTTATAGCTTATTTGCCTTTTATGGCTTATCTGTCTGTGGGTGTTAGCTTATTTTGGTTTGTCTTTGCTTATTAGGTTAGTTTAAGCTTGTTCTAGCTTATTTGAAATTGTTTTAAGCTTATTTGAGCTTATTTGCCTCTTAGTGTAAAATTTTAAGTGTTCTAACCCTTTCTAGCTGTTCTGTCTATTTAGCTTATTGTCAGTGCTTATTTTTAATCTCTTTTGCTTTTTAGGTATAGCTTATTGCTAGCTTTAGCTTATCGTTCATTTTCATTAGCTCATTAAGTGTTTAATAGCTTAACAGTTAAGCATTTTTTAGTCTTAGAGTAAATTTAGCAAACTGCCATCTTATTTAGCTTATTTCGTGCTTATTTGTTAGATATAAAATTTTTGTCTTTTTTAAAGTTGCTTATTTTCAGATTATTTAAAAAGTTGTAAAAAAAATGAGAAATAAAAACGTTGGGATTAGGGGAGGCCCCAAGTGAGCAAGACTCGAACTTGGGACCTCAACCCCATCAACCAACATTTTATAACACACTCACTACCGCTGTGCTACAATAGCTCATCCGGTAGTGAGTTGCACAATTTATTCTTTAAGGGCATTTTAGCCCATTAAGCCCATAAGCTGTTTTCAGCTTATTACGGCTTATTTATAAGCCCACTTTTCTAGCTCTTATTTTTCATAAAACCAGCTTTTTTTAAACTACTTTTCTGTTTTTTTGGGATTTTTCCCATATTGTTTACTATTTTTTATCATTTATTTTCTTTTAAACTGTTTTTTAATTATAATAAATTAAATAAAAATCAAAAAAATATTTTTCTTTTTTAGAAAATTTTATTTTAGGAAAAATAGAAAAACTTTCGTAGGGTCATTTTTGCAAAATTTCATTTTTTAAAGAGCGGGATTCGTTCCCGTGCTCGTTTTTCGTACTTTCTAGCTCAATTTAACTCCGTTTTCGTTCTAGTTTTCTTTAAACTTCCTTTTTAGTCAATTTAAGTACATTAAAAGTGAAAAAATCAATTTAAGCTTAATTTTGAAAATTTAGGGTTTTTAGTGTGTCGTTTTAGCTTCCCGTTTCCATTTTTAGTATAATTTGTGTAATTTTCTCGTTTTTAGTGTAGATTGCTTTATTTTTCCCGTAGATTTAGAAATCAAACCCAAATCTTTTCCATTCAAGCATTGTTATTCAAACCGACTTTCGACTTTCCAATTCGCTCCTCGTTGGGACTACGACCCGGGAATATTCTATACTACTTCAGTTTCATTGATTTTCTTGATAATTATCCTCATTATATATTTATTTATATAAAAAGGGTTAATAAAAAAGAATCAATCAATTTTTGGTGCCGCTGCCGCGGAGGAGTGAAAGCGTTTGTCGTTTCGAAGTTTGATTATTTGTGCTTGAAGATTGTGAATATTTACTTATTATTATTATAAAAATCCAAAAAAAAACCAAAAAGATAAAAACATTGTCTTTAATTATCAATAAAAATCACAAGTTGGTAAAAGAACACCAACATATAATACTGCCACTGAAGTCTATTATCTATCAATAATCCCGAAACCAAAATGAAAGAAAAGAATCAAAAACTTTCCTTTTGTGTCACTTGCGAGATACGGTTCACCTTTTGAAAGATAAATAAACTCAAAGAGGGGTATAAGGCGGGTTGTTCCTTGGAACTACGACCCTAAAGGAAAAAGGTTTTTAATAGCTTCGTGCTTTCCTATTCCTCCGCTCCTTTGTGCGTTTTTCTTTTCGAAGAGTTACCGAGAAGCTTGTTGATTATTAGGCTAAAGTTGTCTTATTTCGTTGTCCGTTATTAAAATAAATTGTGAATTCATTTTTGATAAACCAAAAAGAACAAAAAAAAAATTAGTGTAAATTTTCTTTTTATATTTTTAGTGCTGCGCACAATCATTCCAATGTCGTAAATCTTAACCGTCAACAACAACAAGCCCCACCCGGCTTTTTGTTGAGACATTTAATCTTGAAGAACCAATTGAAATCCAGGCTCCTGCCTATTTGCGATAGACGATAATCGTACTATGGCTCCCAATTGCTCGAAAGCAAACCCACTGAGGGTTACGAGAGCCATCGTTGTGCCCGAGATCACCGCGGATAAACTTTGAAGCTTAAGCACTAGTTTTGCTTACCCGCGTATCAAAACAAGCAATTCTTGTGGACATGACAAAGAAGACCCTCATTCGCACATCCGTTATTTCAACAAGATCACTCTACTATGAAGTTTTCCGACGTTCCCGAGTACGTCGATAAAGCTTAGCTTTCCCCATTTTCCCCGTGGGGGCCGCCAGATTTTGGCTGAGAAAGAAACCCCGCTCGATCGATTCCTAACATGGGATGATACTTAGTTTTCGAAATTCATCAACAATTCTTCACTCCTTCCAAAACAACAAATCTTCGAAATGAAATCACGAGATTTCAACAAAGATTTATGAGACGTTTATGAGGCATGGGACCGGAATTCAACGATCTTCTTCGGGCATGTCCACATCATGGATTTCAGAATTGCGAGCAACTCAGATACATTCTACATGCCTTGAACTCAAATGATTCAAATTTCGTTTAAATTCCGCCGCGGGTGGTAAATTTTTGGATGAAAATGCCTCGTATTGCCTAAGAATCAATGAAGCAAATCCAAAGTCGTAATTCACGTACAAACCAGTTTTTGCAAAGTGATTTCGTGCTCTTTCTACCCCCGGATTTCTTCCGATGGTTCGACTGAAGATATGGAGAAAGGCTTTACTCTTGATAATAAATCCCACGCTCCCAACCACCCAGTGAAAAGCGGATCGAGGAAAGTATTGTGTTTACTTGTGTGGTGCTCATATCGAACCGAAATTGTCCCGCCACCAATGGCAACGGTTATCGAGACAATATTCAGATTACGTATGTGTGACGGCTCTCAAGCTAGCCTGCAACTAACTACAACCTAGAAATCCCGGTTTATGACGAGCCCCGATTTCCAAATCAAATTCACCTCCTGTTTTTTCCTCCCCGTTCAAAACAATCATAATGTGCAAAATCAAGGAAACAATCAGAACCGTTACAACCAAAACTGGGGAAATTTCAATCAAGCCTCAACTTACCAACCCCCAGTCAATCAAGGTCAAATTTACCGACCTCATGTTATTCAAACTCCTGCTTATCAAGCTCCCGCTTATCAAGCCCCAGCTCCTCAAATTCACGGTGTATCGAAGGAAGATTTTCAAGCCTACATAAAGGCTAATGATGATGTGATGAGGAATATGCAAACTTAAGGTCAAAACATGCAAAATCAATTGACCAATTTGACGGACATGCTTTCCAAATTTGTCACTTCCAATACCAACCATCCTACTCAGGTTCGGAACTCTCCCCAGTAACCCCGTTTTTAAAACAAACCCGCCAGGAAGGACTTGAAAGGCATTACCACCCGATAGCGGGCGGCTTACAAAGGACCCACATTCCTACTACTTCTCTCCTAAAGTAATGGAACATAAGAACCACGATACAAAGGACACGATGCCTCCTACTAATAATGGAAGCATCGAAGACGTCCAACCTCCGGTTGTCCCTGTTGTCTATCATGAATCAATCTCTAAGCCCGTAGTTGCTCCCATTAGTGCTCGAATGCCTAACCAAAAAACATCAATTCCATTTTCCTTTATGAAGAAATGGATGAAAGGGCATGTGCGCCGAGAAAAAGCAACGCCAAATTAAGAAATTCTACGAAATCTTTAGAGATTTGAGTTTCGAAATTAGCTTACGGATGCTTTTGATGCTATGCCAAAATCGCCTCGTCTCTAAAAGCTTTAATCGAAAAACAAAGAAAAGTTAGTGAAATGGCTAAACACCATTTAACGAGAATTGCTCGGTCGCGGTCATCCTCAAACAATTAATACCGAAAAAAATTAGAGCCCCGGCCGATTTCTTATTCGCATGTGAATTTTTCCAGGATTAATACATGCAACGCCTTGGACGATCTCGCGCAGCATTAATCTTATGCATATTCCGTATGGAAAATCACTCTCTTCCTGAACTAACCCCGACTATGCATGACGCAAGAGCAAGCATACAGTTCGATCTCTGAACGATCGTAATCCGCCAAAGACGCTATGTAACGTGGTAAATTCTGAGTTACAGCCGATTATCGTGGTCCGTAGATTTTGAACCAGACCCCCGAAGGTACCTTTAATTTTTGGGAGGTGTTTCATAAAGCCCAGTCCGTGCATTGAAGATGTGTACGAAGTGAAATAACCCTTCGTGTTGGCAGAGAGCCATCACATTTTATCTGGACCAAACTTGCCAATACACGGCTAATTACATCAATACGGTGACCGATCGACGTCATTGATATCGCTTGTGAAGAATACTCTCAAGAAGTTCTTGGTTTCTCTAATGTGATCTCGAGTGGCAATCCTACTCCTTACTATGATCTAACTGTTTCTACCTCTTCTCCGACTTTAACTCCATTCGGGGACAGTGATTTTCTCCTTTTTGAGGAAGCCGACTCTTTTCTTGCTCTAGAAGATGATCCAACTTCACCGGAAGTTGATCCAACGTATTATGACCCAGATGGGGATATTCTTCTCCTCGAAGCAATTCTTAATATATCCATCACCGGGGTGTGATCACCACCGGCCCTCCCAACACGGAAGCTATTTGTCATAAATCAAAAAGATCTTAAAATTTGATGAAACAAACATTGAAAAATCTTCATATAATGAGCCTCCCGAGGTTTGAACTACTCAAGGACTTGCCACCTCATTTAGAATATGCATTTTTGGAAGGTAACGACAAGTTGCCCGTCATAATTGCAAAAGATTTAAAGAATGAGGAAAAGGCCGCTCTGATCGAGGTTCTAAAGTCCCACAAGCGAGCCATCGCTTGGAAACTCTCCGATATCAAGGGTATTGACCCAGAGTTTTGTACCCACAAAATTCTTATGGAAGAGGACTACGAACCGACGGTTCAACATCAAAGGCGGGTAAATCCGAAAATCCATGACGTCATCAAAAAAGAGGTTGAAAAACTTCTTGACGCCGGATTAATTTATCCGATCTCTGACAGTCCATGGGTAAGCCCGGTGCACTGTGTACCGAAGAAGGGTGGCATGACCGTCGTAAAAAATGATGAAAATGATCTGATACCGACTCGATTGGTCACAGGGTGGAGAGTATGCATTGACTATAGAAAGTTGAATGAAGCTACCCGAAAGGACCACTTTCCATTGCCCGTTTATGGAATCAATGCGTTGAAAAGGGCTCGTGGGAAAATAATACGATTGTTTCCTCGATGGCTTTCTCCAGATATTTTCAGATTCCCAGAGACCCGAAGGACAAGAAAAGACACATCACTTGCCCATAACGGAACGTTTTTGCCCTATCGCCGACTTGCCTTTTTGGCTAATGCAATGCACACGGCACGTTTCAACTGATGTATGATAGGCAATCTTCCATGACATGATTGAAAAAGACAAATAAGATTATGGATGACTTTCAGTCTTTGGGGATTCTTTCTCTACATGCCTATCCCATTTAGAAAAAATATTAATACGGTGTGAAGACACCAGTTTGGTCCTAAACTAGGAGAAAAGCCATTTTATGGTGAAGGAAGGCATTGTTCTTGGACATAGAAATCTTCTAAGTCGAGATGATGGTCGACCGAAGGCTAAAGTTGACGTTATCGCCAAGCTCCCTCTCAGACCGCTACCGTGAAAGGTGTCAGTATTTTTCATTGGGCATCCCATTTTTACCTAACGTTTTCATACAGGACTTTTTCAAAAATAAGCCCGTCCAATGACCACACTTGCTCGAAAAAAGAGACTCCAATTTTCTTTCAAAAGAGTGTATCGAATCACTTTAATACACTTTAAAGAAAATTAACCGAGGCCTCCAAATTTGATTGCTCCCAGACTAGGGACTTGCCCTTTGACTCATGTGTGATGCAAGAGACTTTGCATTGGGGCAGTCCTAGGGCAATCGAAAAAAACAACAATTCCCAACCAATTCAACTATGCTAAGCAAACACAATGACCAGAGCACAAGCTCACTACACTAACGACCAAAAAGATTGCTTGCCGTATGTAACGCTTTTGAGAAGTACCGGTCATATTCGTTTTGTGTCCATGTAGCAATATGTATACTGACCATATACTGGTATAAAGTATCTCTCACTAACAAAGATGCTAAGCCAAGACTAATGCGGTGATCCTTTTGCTCCAAGAATTCGATGTTTATACATCCGAGACAAAAAAGAGCAGAAAATCTGCCGACGATCATCTTATTCCAGACTTGAGAACCCTCATCAAGATAAATTCGAGAACAAGGAAATCACGGAAACATTTCCCCTCGAAACTCTTGGATCGGTTGCTCTTCGTGTTGATAGTACCCCATGGTTTGCAGATTTCGCAAACTACCATGCAAGGAATTTCATTGTTAAGGGAATGTCATCCCAGCAGAAAAACAAGTTTTTCAAAGATATCAAATACTACTTCTGGGACGACCCATTCTTGTTCAAAATATGTGCGGATCAAGTGATCCGGCGATGTGTGCACAGCAAAGAAGCTCTCGACAAACTCGAAGCTTGCCACAATGGACCTACGGGGGGACATCACGGTGCAAATCTCACTGCCAGAAAGGTCTTTGATGCCGGATTCTTTTGGCCCACTATTTACAAAGATGCACACGAGTTGATTAAAAATTGCGACTCGTGCCAACGACAAGGAAAAATTTCACAAAGGGATGAGATGCCTCAAAATTCCATCCAAGTTTGTGAAATCTTTGATGTTTGGGGCATTAATTTCATGGGGCCATTCCCGTCTTCACGAGGGAACAAATATATACTCGTGGCGATCGACTACTTGTCAAAATGGGTTTAAGCGAAAGCGCTCCCCACCAACGACGCTCGAGTTGTTTGCAAGTTTCTTAAATCTCTCTTCGCCAGATTCGGTGCCACTCGAGCCATCATAAGTGATCGTGGAACACATTTTTGCAGTGAATGTAGAGGAAAACCATATTGAAAAAGTCCATGCTTAAATACGAAGTCCCACTCATCACGTCTCTCCACCGCATACACCCACAAACAAGTGGCAAGTTGAGGTACCAATCGGGCATGAAACTATTCTTGAAAGGACAATGGGCGAGAACCGTGCCTCTTGGTCGGACAAATTAGATGACGCTCTCTCGGCCTTCCGCACAGCTTACAAAACACACATCGGGTGTACTCCTTACAAGCTGGTGTATGGAAAGGCATGTCATCTAAAGATTGAGCTCGAGCACAAAGCCTACTAGGCCTTGAAGCATGCTAACTTTGACCTCGAGACTGCGGGTGATCACCGCAAAGTTCAACTCAATGAACTAAATGAACTTCGTGATCATGCCTATGAGAATTCTTTGATTTACAAGGAGAAAACTAAGAGGATACATGACGCCAAGATCAAAAACCGCATTTTCAACGTCGGTGATCAAGTCCTCCTCTTTAACTCTAGATTGAAGATGTTCTCGGGTAAGTTGAAATCCCGTTGGTCCGGACCATTCACCATTGCCTATGTTTTTCCATATGGCACCGTCGAGTTATCCCAAAACTCCAGGCCAAACTTTAAGGTTAATGGTAATCGAATTAAGCACTACTTTGGAGGAGACGTACCAAAATTGGTTGTCCTGGATCTCCAAACCTTCCCCAAGGACAAATGAATACGGGGATTGGGTCAAGCTTAGTGACCCTAAACAAGCGCTTCGTGGGAGGCACCCCATGCTTATCCGTAGTTATGTTATGTAGTAATGAATAAGTGTTTTTGTTGTGAGGAAGCTTGTCTCTTTCCTTTTCCGTGTTTTATGTTTTGTGTTGTATTCTCCAGGATGTACCGGATTTTTGAAGCCTCTCGTGCTCGCGGTTTTGTCCTTCGATCACAAGAGCTTCAAAATCCCCAGCTTCATTTTAGGAATTCCGATATCCAAATCTTATCGACTAACGTTTATCTTTAGCATAATTCATAAACGGCTAGGGATTTACGTAGAGACCCTTCGTAAAACATTGAGGACAATGTTTCATTCTAGTATGGGGGGATCTTCGATTTGATTGTGCCTGCAGTCGTTGTTTTCACATAATCCTGTTTTTACCACCAAAATTTTTTAAAAATACCAAAAAAATGAAAAAATTTAAAATTTTTTCCAAAATAAAATAAGTGTTTTGTCACAATTTTGACTTTCCTGCTGGGTAGAATAAGAATAAATTTTGACTCGATCGAGCGTGTTGAGCTCTAGCTTGTTCCTTAACTTTTAGACTAAGCGTTCGCGAATATTCGCGAAGAACGAAAAATGATAGTGTTAATTATGAATGGGATGCTAAACAAGGATTATTTGGAAATCTTAAGAGCTCATGTGTGTAATTTGTGGCTTTTTCTCCCATACGCTCCCCCCGTTATTTTTTTGTATATAAATAACCTGATTAATATACGAGCTATTTTTTGTAGATTAAACTTAAATCAATAATTTTCATGTAGTATATAGCAAAAACTAGCCTTAGATCAATTTATACTTTGAATTTTTCATAAAGAAGTCTTCCCATATCATGAAAAAAAAAGATGATGAAAAATGAAAAAAAAAAATATATTAAGTAATAAAATAATGAACTGTTGGGCTGATAAAAGTTTTGCTGATCTTTGTCGGCATACAACCGATGATTGAAGCCTTCTAAAAAAGCCCATAGTAAGAATAAAAATCCAGACTGATAAAAGTTTTGCTGCACTTGCCGCTCACAAACCGATGTTGCAGCCTTCTAAAAGGGTCGAAGGTTACAATCACATCAATGTTTTGTTTACTATTAAGTGTTTTAATTAAATAAATAGATTTCCTTTTTGGTTAAAATTCAAATATGCTTTTTGAACTTTGGCCATTCTATTTTATAACTATTGTAATACGCGAAACCTAAGAGTTTTTGCAAAACCTAAGGTTCCCGTGAGTTCGATCCTATCTCTGTGGGTTGTCAAAAGCCTGGTCACGTTAACTCGCAATGTTTGGATGTTGCAGAGACGAAATCTCTACATGGATGAACTCAGCCTCAAACCTCATTATTCTCAAGGTGGAACGTAAAATGCTTTGAATTTTGCAAAACGTTGATCCATGTTAAAATTCCAAATAGCACAACACCTAAGATTAATAATTGTCGGGAGTGAAAAGTTCACAAAAGTTAGCAAATTATAAGTATGAGCGTTTTTAGCATCTTAACTCATATTTTGTAGTGATTTCCCATTTAAGCTTGGTTTGGAATATGTGAAAAGTCGGACGATGAAGTATCCACTTTTAGGGCATTCTCGGATCGAAATGCATCTTGTTCTATGATCCCTAAAAGTTATAAAATAACGGAAGTCAAATAAGTTAGTTAGTTGCTCGAAATGAAAAATACAAAAATATGTGTAGGAATAAGAGTATATATCAAAAAAATGGTAAAGACGGGGCTTTTCAAAAATTATGAGTCTTTACTTCCCCTTGACGAACACTTAGCTACTTTTCGAGGTTATTAGTCGAGGGGGATCGAGATTCTTAGTTTTCTAAGTGCTTACTTCATAGCATTGCGTGAGGACACGACAATGTCTTAGTATGGGGGATTTTGGTATGTGCTTAATTACACATACCGTTTTCCATCAAAACCAGACTTAAATGACCAAAAACGTACCAAAAATACATTGTATTTGTATGTTTTCACTTATATTGTGCAGGAAACGGATATCCGACAAAAGGACGAAAAACGAAGCCAAAAACTACAAAACCGGGCACGGAATGGAAAAGCGTGGAAAAGCCAAAGTCAACCCCGACACCCCGACAAATCAAAGCCAAGGAAAGATCTCAGTCAAAGAAAATACAACTTTAGGGACCAAATTTGCCAAATCCTAAAGTTGTATAACAAGGATAAAAACTACAAGGACTGAAGTTGTAATCATGCCATATATAACTTTAGGGGGCCATTTCTGCCAAACCCCTAAAGTTATATAACAAAAGGACCATGCATGTAATGGCCCATATAACTATCGAGGGCCATTTCTGCCAAACTTTCAAACTGTTATAACCCTAAAGGACGAATTGTGCAAAAGTCCCATATAACATGAGGGACTCATTTTGCCAAGCTCCCAAACTTCACCCCTGTCATACCCAAACCAAATTTCCCGCCCAAACAAACCCCACCACTATTCACGCTTCCCTGCCCCCCCCCCCCCCTCCTCGACCACTGTTCACAACCAGCCAAAAACCCATAATACCACCCTTCCCCACCCCACAATGAGATTACTTGTCTAGCCTTGGCAATCCCATTAAATAACTACTAGCCAAGGTAAACAAAGGTTGAATAACTCAATTGGGCTCCAAGGTGATTTTTGAAGGCTGAGAATAATGTTAGGTCTCACTCACACAACAAAAACACATTGTGTTTTCCCTCTCTGAAGAAACACATGAAGAAGAGGACAAAAGACCAAAGATGCTTAAGACTTAGTCGATTCTATATATAGTTCTTTGTAAGCCATTGTGGCAGAGTAGTAAGTAATTTTTTTAGAGTTAACATAGCTTATTTTTAAGTCATCTTTGCTTATTGTCTTTTAGTCTACAAGTATTGTAACCTGTTTTTAAGATTAATAAAAGATTGAAGTTTTTATGTTAACCTTTGAATTTTTGTTGTTTACTAATTATTTAAAAGTGTCTCAAGCTATTTTCAATACTCATTTAAGCACACTAGAAATCTGTTTTCAAGTTAAATATAAGTACCTAAGAAAATTCTAAGAAAACCAAAAAGAAATCCACATTTCAAATTACCACAACAACCATGGATGATAAGCTTACTTTGGAAGAGCTTATAGACCCACTAGCTTGTCTTTTGACAAGCTAGAGCTTGTAGAATCTTTGATTAAGCCCTGTTTTGAGCAAGGGTTGTGTAAGTTCTCTTATTTTTCCAATTTTTGAAATTTACTGTAGATTAGCTTATTTACTGTTTACCTGCTTATTTATGCTTATTTATGTCCTCTTATGCTTACTTATGCTTAATTGTTGCTTTGAAGTCCTTTGTTTATGTTTCTGTTTGAATATGTCTCTATTTGCCTTTTAATAGCTTATTACTTATCTGCTTATTTTAGTTCTTTTTCATGTGTTATTATTGCTCATTTGTGCTTATTATTTAGTGTTGATTACCTGTTTTTAAGAATCTGTGTTTAAATCATTGTAAATCTGTCTTAAAATTGTGTTAGCAATCCTAAAGGGGTGTTTGGGTCAAGGGTGAAAACGGGTCAGTTTGGGTTATAAACCTTTGGGTCACCTTAGCCACTTTTGGTTAGCTATTTTAAGTAGTTTACAAGCTGTTTTAAAAAGATTTTTAGTATTTAAGTTAGTTTTTAAGTTTTTCAAAGAAGCTTTGAAACTGTCTTGAAAAAAAAACAGTTTATAAGTGCTTTTGTGGTTTAGGTTTTTAAATCCAACTTTGTGTGATGTTTTAGTTTTCTTTTTTACTTGTCAAATGCAGTAGAATATTTGTCTTTAGGTTACCTTTTTCTTTTAACAAAATCTGTCAAAGATTTGTCAAAGTTTTCATAAGTGTTCTTCAAGTCTCAAACGTCATTTAAATTCAAAGTTTCAGATGGTTTAAATGATATTAGTTTTTCTAATTTTTTGTACACAATCTCTTTAAGAGCCAATCTTAAATCTGTTTCAGTTTGGTTTTTTTTTTGTTAAGAGCTTATTAGCCAGCTTATTCATAAGCTGGCTTTAGCCTTTGGAATTAGTAAAAAAGTCCCCTGGTGCAAAAGCCCAAGTTGACACCCCTTTTTCTTGCTTTTCTTTAATTGAATCTTTAGTGCTAATTGGCTTTCTAGGAAGCCTATAAGCTGTTCTATAAGCCCAGAAAGCCTTAAGCTTAGGACGCCCATCTCTTGGGCTGTAAACTAATCCAAAAAGGTGCCCCTTTGCATTTTGTCTGCCAATTTTTGTGCTGTATAGCTTATTTTGCCTTTTATGGCTTAATCTGTCTGTGGGGTGTTAGCTTTTTTTTGGTTTGTCTTTGCTCATAAGTTATGTCTAAGCTTGTTCCTAACATATTTGGTTTCATGTTCTAGCTTATTTGGTTTTGTTTTAAGCTTATTTGAGCTTATTTACTTCTTAGTATAAATTTTGGGTGTTTTTACCATTTCTAGCTTTTATGCCTGTTCTATCTTATTTTACTTGCTTATCTTTGTTTGTGTTTGCTTATTATGTTTAGTGCCCCACTTGTCTGTGCTTATTCCCATTTTCCATAAGCTTATTTGAACTTAAACTGCTTAACAGTTAAGCATTTTGTAGTCTTAGAGTAAATTTAGCACGTCTTATTTAGCTTATTTCGTGCTTATTTGTTAGATATAAATTTTTTATCTTTTTTAAAGTTGCTTATTTTCATATTATTTAAAAAGTTGTAAAAAATGAGAAATAAAAACGTTGGGATTAGGGGAGGCCCCAAGTGAGCAAGACTCGAACTCGGGACCTCAACCCCATCAACCAACATTTTATAACACACTCACTACCGCTGTGCTACAATAGCTCATCCGGTAGTGAGTTGCACAATTTAATTTATAAGGGCATTTTAGCCCATTAAGCCCATAAGCTGTTTTCAGCTTATTACGGCTTATTTATAAGCCTAATTTTCTAGCTTTTATTTTTCATAGAACCAGTACACCTTAATCCACTTTTCTGTATTTTTTCACATTTTTTTATAATCGTTTGATATTTTTTATCATTTATTTTCTTTTAAACTGTTTTTTTAATTATAATAAATTAAATAAAAATCAAAAAATATTTTTCTTTTTTAGAAAATTTTATTTTATCATATAATATCTAGGAAAAATAGAAAAACTTTCGTAGGGTCATTTTTGCAAAATTTTACTTTTTAAAGAACGGGTTTCAA
>BQNB010046377.1:0-22126 GCA_026074375.1 Tanacetum coccineum
AGTTAATAGTACGTTTCTCGGTTTTAAGTCGGGTACTAATACCCGGTATTTTGTAAGTACTATATATAGTCTCTTCCAACTTTAGAAGAGATAAGCTAGTCATAATTCATTTTACAAAAGAAAACACTTTCTCTCTCTAGAATATTCTCTCTCAAGTGTTTCTCTCTCTAGAAACTAGCCCGATCCAAGAATCGACCCCGTGTTATGATATAGGTTATACCACAGGGAGTGTCACCAATAATTGCTCGAGGCATAGTTGTCACCTAAACAAGATAACAAAAAAAATATTACAAAAATATATATATATATATATATATATATATATATATATATATATATATATATATAGCGAGAGATGATAACAACAAATGTGGAACAAAGACTACTTCGACTCTAAAAATAAAAACTTAAGAAGTAATCCAAACGCTCCTTTATTTAGGAAAATTTAGTGTCGAAAAATATATGTTGAATTATGTACCTTGTCGATTAGTATGAGTTCATCATATGGTTGTATACGTAATAAAAAGTGGAGTTAAGATTATTCCGACTCAAGACTAAAATCCTAGGAAATAATCCAAACATTCCTTTATTAGTAGAACTTGACCAAAGATGTCAAAAAATATATATTGGCTTATATAGGTTTCGGCAATAGGTAAGAGTTCATTTTTGAAATTAGTAAAGCGTTTTTGGCATATATCAACAATGTATGAAAGCATTTTTTGAAATTTCCGAGTAAAAATAAAGTTGACATTATATATATATTTATGTAAAATTTCAACCCAAAAAAAACATGAATCAATCCATTGCAAAATTCGAATTCCTACTACTGCGGGAATCATGATAGTTACGAATTTTCTTAATCCTAATCACAAGAACATAAAAATAAAAAAAATTAAAAATTCCCAATTTTGATTATGAACAAAATCGGACGAAATTAAAAGAGAAAAAGATTGAAATGCTTACAATAGTAGTTGTTAATCACGTTGTTGGTGTTTCCCCTTGCTAAATTGGATTGATTTTGAGTTTGGAGGTTGGATTTTAAGGTTTTGGTGTGGGTGTTTTCGTCACATCAGTTGCAGAGGGAGAAGGAAGAATGAAAATGGAGTGTTTGGCTATGAATTTAATGTATTTTGACTATAAGGGAGTGTTTGGGAAATTAAATAGCCGCGGGGGTTTGTGACCGATAAGGGTTAGCCGCAGAGGGTTCCGAAGGATGGGGGTATAGGGGGCCCGAAGGCCGAGAGGGAGGGGAGAGCCGCATGGCCGATTGTTGACCCCTTAGTGATAAGGGGGCACCCTTAATAACTTGGTCGGTCCCCTTAGTGATAAGGGGGCCGCCCATCTGAAGACCAATTTTCTTGGTTTTTTGATTTTTGGCAAGTTTTAACTAATTTGTAGTTAAAGATCGACAAAAGAAATGTTGGTTTTTAACAAGATATTTGACATTTTAATTACCTCTTCGTTAATTAAAAATACTTTAATTACTTTGGACGAAGTAATCAAGTTGTCAAGCCGAGAGATGATTTAACAGAGAAGTGGTGTATTTAATTAACATTTTTCTAATTAAAATTACTTTAATTATTTCGGAAGAAAAATTAAGTTGTCACTATTTAATGAAGAGAATGAGAGAAGGATATTTTTGAAAAGATTTTGATGGTATGTTTTATCATTCCTAGACTTTGATTCAACGAATCAAATGGCTCATGTTAACGAGATACATATAGAAGCATGGCGATGATTGTGTTTTGGAAGATACTTCTTCAATGAATATATTTCCTCTTTGAGTGATTTCGTGAAGAAAGAGGTGACGAATTTGTTTACAAAGTGAGAGTTAAATGGGGTTAATGCTAGATTAGCTGGCTCCTATAGATGACGTTCTTTGTAGACATGTAGTCGAGGTGGATGTCATAGTCGGTAGGAGTTTGTTTCATCCATAGTGTTTTGATGTCATGCCTTTCCGGCGCTTACATTTTCGGATTCGGTAGTGGTTATAGCAAGAGAAATTTGCTTATTCGGAAACCAAGATGTTTAAACGACATCTCGTAAACGTTCAAACATAGCTAGTGCTTTTTCGGTCCACATAATCTCTCGCAAAATTAAAGTTGACATATACTAAGGTTTCTATGTCAGACTTCTTAGGATATTGCAATCCCAAGTGCTTGGTGCTTTTAATGTACCAGATGATGCATTAAACCGTTTCAATACGAAAGGTTCTCGGGAGCCTTATAGAATCGTGCTCAAAGGCAAACACTAAACATGATATCGAGCCTACTTGCTGTGTAATAAATTACTTATCGTATTCTGTATTTACTATTATCCAACGACTCAGCTTCTTCATCTCCCGTGAGATTAATACTTGTGGACATATAAATTTTTCTCTTAGTAAGACAATATGTTGTGGATTATAATCTAGCTACGGGTGCCTAGAATTTGTCGTAATTAATTTCTCCTTTTTGATAATAATCCTAGGAAACTAATCTAATTCTTATTTCTAGTTACGGTATCTTTTAGACAAGCAAATTTCATTTTCTAGAACTTATTTTGCTATCACGTTTGATAAATATTACTTGACACATATTATCACATATTTAACTAATGCTTAACACACAAAGTTTTACGTATTCTACGTGCTTAAATAATTTTAATAAAAAGAGATCATAACTTTGCCTATGATGTTTCTACTTAGATTACTAATGAGAATAGTATCACCTCCATTATATGCTTTGTTTGTAGACAATATCTTTTGGTAATTCCTCATGAATTAAGAGCATTCATAATCTTCAATCTCATTAGATGCTTGAGCTACGAGACAAGTTTCGTCTTTAGTCTTTTCTTCCTCATCTTCCCCACTATCGCTCCATGTTCCTCCGACAAAAGCCCTTTGGTTCTTGCTTCTTGGTGACTTTGGGCATTCTCCGATGAGGTGATTTGGATCTCTGCATCTAAAACATTTTCTTTTACTTTTATAACCATTTTGTCATTTTACTTCTTTGAACTGACTTTCTTTCATCGTCGAAGTTAGGTGGCTTGGGCGGTGGGAGTTTTTTGGTCGCGGGAGAGTTTTTTTTGATGTGGGGGTGTGGGTGGTGGTTGGAGTTGTTGGGTGCTTGGTTGTCTTCTACAAACCTCCTCCTGCTTTTTTGAAGAACTTCATTGAAGTCTCTCACGGTCCATAGCAACACTTCGTCTTTACTATCGAGGTCCGAACTTTCTCATCACTAGATTCTTTTTTAGCCTTCAAAGCGAGAGATCTACTTTGTTCTCTTTTGCCTTTGAACATTCTCGAGATTTCATTCTTTTATTAACACTTCATATACTTTCAAGTTTTCCGGTACAATTCTACAGTCGGGGTGATAGTCGAAAATGTATAAAATCCATCGTACTCTTTAATAGCTATGTGCACTTTTTTGCGCGCCATTTAGGAATGAGAAGTGCCCTAAGAAATTTCTTAACATAATTCTTGCTAGAAAAACCTTCATCAAGTGCTTTTAGACTAGTAATGATAGTGTTAAACTTAGCAAAAGCATTATCTATCGATTTCTCTTCCGGAATTATAAATTGTTCGTATTGTTGAACAAGGAGATCTATTATGTTATCATTGACTTGACTATTAACTTGGTGAGTGATTAGTAAAGTATCCCAATTTTTTTTTGCGGTTTTACACATAAAAATTCTTTCGTATTCTTTACGTGGCAAAGCATTATAAATTACTATTTTAGATTCATTATTTTTTGCAAGTTTCTTTTTAAGATCATTATCTTGTTTAAGAAAAGGTACAATTTCATCCTTTTTAGTTTCAAAATTATATTTAATAGAAAGAAAATCACTATCGGTAATAACATGTCAAAGATCTAGATCTTTTGACTTCACATAAGTTTCGAATATACTTTTTCCAATAAATAAATCCATTACTTTCAAATAGTGGTGGTGTATGCATAGATTGCCCTTTCTAAATATTTTTCCAATTCCATAGATCGATTCATGTTTTAAAATACAATTTATTTTAAAAAATCTTGTTTAACGTGGCTCTGATACCAATTGTGAATAACTAGAAGGGGGGTTGAATAGTTTATCGTTTTTTTATTTAATGTTTATGTTTGTTTATGAAAATTTATATTCGACTTTTTGTGAATTCAATACTTGCATAATATGAACAATATAAATATGTAGAAGCAAATAAAAGATAAGAGTTAGAAAGATCAAACCACAATATAAGGATTTATAGTGGTTCGGTTACGAAGCTCCTCTTCGGCCTACTTCACTCTCCGAGCACCTAACTTGAGAGTTTTCTTCACTATGTCAACAAGCTCCCTTATGGCGGAGAAAACCGTACACAACGTTGCTTATATCAATTTCCGACACTAAGCTAAATGTCGAGTTCTAATCTTAGCTAGAACCAATCTATCACAACACAACTTCACGACTTGTTCACGACTTCACAACTTCACGACTACTTCACAACTTCACTACACAACTTAGCTTCACACCTTGATCACAACTACACAACTTCTTCACACCTTCACGACTTCACAACTTCTCCTCACCACACTACTTATGTCACAACTATCTAACACTACTAGAAAGGATCACCAAGATCCAACTATACTTACAACAATCACCAAAACCTAACAACTACACAACTTTACAAGATTTACAAATGATTTACAAGATATGATGTGGATGCAATAGGATTGGAATATACACTTGGGTGTAATACTTCTTCACTTGATGATGGAAGTATTCTTCTGTTACACTTGAGGAATTAAGCTTGGATCACTTGGAAACAAAGCTCTATGATTAAATGATCAAAGGATTTTAGTAAGATGAGTAGGCTATTTTAGAACAGATTGAATGAGTGCAAAAGGTGAGAAAATAGTAGGGAAAAGTCCAGTATTTATAGGACAAACTGGAGGAGCGTCAGTCTATGAGCGGTCCCCTTAAATAGGGGGGCGGACTTTTTAAAATTAAGGGGGCCGCCAATGTATTTAAGGGGGCCGCCCTAGGCTAGAGGCTCCCCCCCAGTTTGTCTTTTGTGTAGGGGAATTTTCTGGAACATTTCTAGTCGTTTTAGGTCCGAAAATTTGAATTTCAAAATGTTTATTTTGAATAAAACATTTCTTTTAATTGTAGAAAATGTTTTGTAATGTTTATAAAAATGTCTACAACATTTTATAAAATTATAAGGTTGAATAAAAATTTCTTTTGATCATAAAATGCATTAATCATTTGTTTATTCATACCTTTAAGTGATTAAATTATCGAAATGAAAATTAACCACTAATTACTTGTTTACGTTTTAATTTTACATTGAATGTTTTTATATTTTGTGATTATCAAAACGTAAGGATGTGAAAAAATATTAATAATGTTTTTAGGCATTATTTCTATCAACATGTTGGCTAATAAAAGTCTGAGTTTAAGACTTTTTTAGCTATGGTTGTTGGTCCATAATGTCCACCAGTAGGTCTGTGGTGACATTGATCTAATATGGTACGAGTTTTTGGTCCAGAGACATAGCATCTAATCATACCGTCTGAACATACTTTGAAAAGATAAGGATCTTCCCAAAAAAGGTTTTTAAGGTCAGAGAAGAATTTGTTCTTTTGTTGGTACGTCATTCCCTTAATCATAATATCACCTACCAGATAGTTTACAAAGTCTGCGAACCATGATATGTATCTGGTGCTAATCTCCATAAGAGTTTCACTAGGAAAGTTATCGTTGATTTCATTGTTGTCACTTGTCTCATCATTTTCAATCCAAGATAAGTGGTCGGCGACAACATTTTCTATGCTTTTTTGTCTTTTATTTCGATATCAAATTCTTGCAATAGCTATATCCAACGTATGAGACGTGGTTTAGCATCTTTCTTTTTGAAGATATGTCTTAAAGCGGAGTGATCGATATAGATAATAGTTCTGGATAATATCAGATATGGTCGAAATTTATTGAATGCAAAGACTACAGCCATAAGTTCTTTTTCTCTGACTGTATACTTTTGCTGAGCTACATTGTGAGTTTTGCTTGCAAAATAGATGGGGTGAAAGTGTTTCCATCTTTTTGTCCTAAGATTGCTCCAACTGCGAATTCGATGGCATCACACATTAGCTCAAATGGAATATTCCAATTTGAGCTCATGATCACAGGAGTGCACGTGAGTTTTTCTTTTAACAAATTGAATGCTTTGTAACATTCATCGTTGAATTAGAATGGAGTTTCTTTTTCAAGCAACTTGGTTAAATGATGGGTAATTTTAGAAAAGTCTTTAATGAAACGTTTGTAAAAACGACATGACCTAAAAAACTTCTAATGCCTTTAACATTAGTAGGGGGTGGAAGCTTAGAGATTACGTCAATTTTGGCTTTGTCAACTTCAAGGCCTGCTCCGGACACTTTGTGTCCAAGAACGATTCATTCTTTAACCATAAAGTGACATTTTCCCAATTAAGGACAAGATTTGCATCCTTAATACATTGAAGCATTTTATCAAGATTATTTATACAGTTATCGAAGGAGTTTCCAAAGATAGAGAAATCGTCTATGAATACTTCTACGGATTCTTCGATCATGTCATAAAAGATAGCTAACATGCATCTTTGGAAAGTAGTGGGAGCATTACATAAACCAAAAGGCATTCGCCTGTAAGCGTATTTTCCAAAAGGGCATGTGAACGTTGTTTTTTTCCTGATCTATAGGATCGATCGGTATTTGAAAATATCTAGAAAAACCATCAAGGAAACAAAAGTATTTATTTCCTGCGAGTCTTTCTAGCATTTGATCCATGAATGGCAACGAAAAGTGATCTTTCATTGTTGCTTCGTTGAGTTTACGATAATCAATACAAACTCGCCAACCCGTAACGGTTCTTGTTGGGACAAGTTCATTTTTCTCGTTTGTGACTACTGTAATATCGCCTTTCCTTGGTACACAGTGGATGAGACTTACCCAAGGGCTATTGGCGATTGGATATATAATTTCGGTATCGAGGAGTTTAACAATTTATTTTTAACAACTTCTTGCATATTTGGATTTAATCTTCTTTGCTTTTGAACAACTGGGTTTTTGTCTTCTAAGAGTTGAATTTTATGTTTACAGAAAGACGGACAAATACCAGGAATGTCTGTTGTCTTCCAAGCAAAAGCTAGCTTGTGCTTTTTAAGAACAGAGACGAGCTTATTTTTGTTTTGTTCGGTAAGCTGAGATGATATGATCACAGGAAGAAAAGAAGGTTCTTCCAAGAATGCGTATTCTAGGCGATCAGGGAGCGGTTTTAGTTCTAGATTCGTTGGAGGTTCATCAAGAGATTTCTTGATCTTATAGTCAGTATCAAAGGTGATTTTTCGAAGGGTATTTCTTCTTTATCGGAATCAGATTCAGAGTTTTCTTCGATATTCATAGTCATGAAATCATCAAATTCAGCAAAGATTTGATCTTCAAGAAGAGTTCCCTCAATGGAGTTAAGGATTTTACTACATTCATCAAGAAGAGCATCGAAATCTTCCTCTAAGATTTCATCAATGACGTCAATGCTGAAACATGTATCATCATTAGAATAGGAGTGATTCATCGCAGAATCAATAGAAAAAGTCATTCATTCCGTGCCAACTCCAAGGTTGAGTTGTTTTTATTTAACACGAATTAGTACATCTGCGATGTGTAGAAAAGGTCTTCCTAGAATAAGGGAAACTTTACTATCTTCTTCCATTTCGAGAATAACGAAATCTACGGGAAAAGTGAATTTTCCAACTTCAACGAGCATATTTTTAGCTATTCCAGTAGGGTATTGGAATGATCGGTCTGCTAATCTTACACTCATTTTAGTTGGTTTGAGAGTTTCAAAATATGGCATAAGATTAATGCTAGCGCCAAGATCGGCTAAGGCATTGCAAGAGAAAGTTTTGCCAAAAGTGCAAGGAATAAGGAAACTTTTGAGGTCTCCGAGTTCGGGTGGAACTTTGTTTTATATCATAGCCGAACTTTCATCACTAAGGAAAGCGAATGAGATTTGTTCGAGCTTGTGCTTGTTGCTAACCAGTTTTTTAAGAAATTTTCCATAATTCGGCATACCGGATAATACATCGATAAGAGGTACGTTGATTCGAACGGCTCGAATCATGTCAAGAAATTGTCCGTATTGGGCTTCCATTTTCTCTTTTTGAAGGCGTTGAGGATATGGAATTTTTGGTTTATATGGTTTAGGAATAGGTGTTTCTTTGATTGGTTTTGGAGTTTGCGGTTTAGGTGTTGGTGTTGATTCTTCATCGTCATCATCACTATCGAAATTAATAGGATTCTAAGAGTCATTTTGAAGATAATTTGGGTTGGTGGGTGGGTCATAGGAATTACCACTTCGTCTAAATACGACATTTACATGATCGTTTTGAGCTTGAGGAGGTTGTATGGTTTAGATGGGTTACTTTTTGGATTTGGTTGAGCATTACTTGGAAGAGATCTAAAAGGTCAAGTGGATTGCTTGTCAGCAAGTCGGTCAAATTTTGCTTCTCGATTTTGGATCGAGGCTTGATGATTTTTAGTTGTTTCGAGTTTGGTTTTAAGTTCCATGAACGTATCTTTAACGAAAGAGTTTGTTGATTGTTTAGATTTTATGAAATCGCTTAATTGTTTTTGAAGGTTGATGTGTTAAGAAAGCTTTAAATTTATAATACCGATTTTACCAAATTTCACATTAACACATGGGAAAAGTATAACCCCATAAGTGGTATAGATTTAGGGTAAGACCAGGTCGTTCCACGAGATTGATGTTTTCCGAAAGTTATTAGTTTTGCAAGAAATATCTTTTAGATTTGTCATGAATCTAAAGATAAAAGGACACATTTTTCTTTTGTTATCAAGTGATAAAATGATACTTGTTTGGGTTAAGAGCAATGAAGATAAACATATAAATAATGCAAACATGAATTCAAGCATAATAGCATGAATAACGGGTAGTTACTCAAACGATTAACTATTTTACATAGAAAAGAATCCTTTTGGCCTTTATAGGTTTAAACTACAAAATGCATAAAGAGTGATTCACGTATGAAGATTACAATAATAAACTTCCTTAATCCAGTTGGTTTGACATGAGATCAAGTATTAAACATGTTTATATACGGGTTGATAAATATTTTATTAGTCAATTCTCACAAGACTAATATCGAATTGCCACAGACAAACAATGCGAAATTATCAAGATTAAGATCATAAGCATTAGAATATGTTTACATTACGCTCCTTTTTAAACCCAAACAAGTATGAACGACTACTCCATATTCATTCCAATAAAACATATAACATTCATCAAGAATTCAGTAAAGATCATATTCAAAGAGAAACAAGATTTATTACTAATTTCCAAAGTAAATGATATTGTTTTACAACCGTTCTTCAACAAGAACTTCCTCAAACCTATAATTTCTACATCAAATTGCCTAGTAATTCTGTGACAATCACCTTTTAACTTGAAATATTAATTCTATTCTTAGAATTACAACCAGGAGAACCTTGATGAACTAAGAACTAGCTCACAATTTCCCTATACTATCTCTACTTTTGATTCTAATTCTAATATGAGATTTTGTTAATTGTTTGTTGAATATGTGTTTCAAATCTCTGATATAAGCCCCTTTTTATAGTGTTGAGGTCGTGGGTTGAGGCTAGGTGAAAAGCCACTCCATGAATGCTATCATAATGATTTTGAGTAACTGACAGCTGAAGTACGCCGTACTTCATATAAAGTACGTCGGCTTTCCATATCATTCAATTTTCCCTCTCCCCGATTTGAAGTACGGCATACTTCGAGATAAGTACGCCGATTTGGCTTCTTGGAATTTAATTCTTTTTTCCCTTCCTTCTAGATCCTTCATTTGACGATCGTTAGAGTGTTTAATGAGCATTCTTTGCATTTTAAGTCCTTTTTTGCTTACTTCGTACCTAAAACAATTATTTAATAATTAAGTATCTAAACATATGATTTTTACTATATTTATATGGATAACTTACCATTTTACAAGGAATAATATGTATATATTTAGAGCATTATCAAATCCCCCCTGATAACGCTCAAATTGAGTATGTTTTTAGGAGCGTTATCATGGTTTTTGTACATGTAATTTGGCTTTTTATCTATGGTTTTGTTACTTAATTGTATCAAAGTGTGTTTGCAAGTATATTTGTAGCCAAGTACAGGAAAACAAGGAAAAAGAACAAATAAAAGAAGTAAAAACGTAGATTCATGCGTGTACAAAGAATCCCTCATAAAGATCAAGCTCGGAAAGCTTTTCAAGAACAAAAGAACCAATCACTAAAGCTTCCAAGGCCCAAGATAAAGCTTAAATAAAGTTATGTTCAAGTATAAAGACTCACGGTCGAATTCCACGCAACCGGGAAACTTAAACGAAGAAAAAATAAAGTGTGTGCTGAAATTTATGGCCATCCGCAAGGCTGGAAATCCAGACGCCAAGGCTGGATGATGCAAACGAGCCGCCCGACTCAATTTCTAGCCGCCCGGCTAGGGCTTCGATGACCAAGTTTCATTAATACACCCAGTTAAGTGCTCTAACTTCCCAAGTCCGATTATGTGTCCATATTAACTCATATTATAGCTGTTTTGTGACACTTTGTGCCCAAGACTTGTGCTTGGTGGCCAAGGTTACTTTCTAGTATAAATAAAGGTCATTTGGCTTAGTTTTCATAAGGAAAACACACCCCCTTTGTCTAAAGACGATTTTTTACACCATTATCACTCCCAAAAGACCACAGCCTTTTGCCAAATTCGTGTAGGTTGCTTAAGGGCTGTAGAAGGCATCTTGGAACCATTTTCTGGCTTGGTGAGAAGCGTATAGTCAATTGGAGGCTTAAGGGTTGCTCTAAATCCTTTCATTACCCATTGTAATCTTACTTTGGTAATCTCTTGTTACTTTCATGATGTTTGTTATGGATATGATTGTTGAACCTTTGTGTTTGGTTGAATTAATCATGGTGTATATTTATTTTACTTGTTTGGAATGATGTAAACATAGATATGGAATGTTTGGTATTTTGCAATATTGATTTATGGTTTTTCTTATGATTTTGATTGAATTGATATGGGTCTAATTACTTTGTTGGTAAATCATAACCGGATCTATAGGTCGAAAGGATTTCTTGTTGTGGTTTGTTCCAAATATTAGCGCACGTATATGTTTGGTATTTCATGATTGACAACCATGAATATACAAGTTAATTGGACTCATAAAGATATAATTAAGGGTATAGATCAAAAGGAATCTTATGAACAAATTGGTAAAATCATCTTTTTAACAAATGGCTTGTAATGACTCGGTTTATTATAACATTCATAGGTCGAAAGGGTGTGTTAGTCTAAACCGTAATATATGCAATTTCTTGATACTACCCGTTGATTTAAGATTGTATAACTTTGGATTTGTTTGTTATTGCTTAAGTATCTACCCGATATTCCATACACTCCATTGATATGAATACTAGTTCCAAACAAGTGTTGTCTTTTACTTATTAAATTTGCTTAAACATTATTTCTGTGTTATTAGTTGCTTATATCGTATCTTGGCTAGTGACAACCATTATACCACTTTCATGTTATTAGATAGATTCTTCACAATCAAAAACACCCGAATCCTAGTGAACGACCTCGGCTTACCACACCAAGCTAGCTACATACGAAAGGGTCATTCTTGCCCGCGTGTTCTTTTCTTATTTGGTAATTCATGTTATAAATTTAAAACTAGTAGTCGCGAGACACATCAAGTTTTTGGCACCGTTACCAGGGATTTGTTTGTGTTTTTATGTGTTTTGAATCTTTGTATTTCGTTTTATATACTTTGTGCTTAATTTGGCTTGCGAAAAAATCTCCCAAAACCACCCAGACGGAACCAGCCGCCCGGCTGATTACTCGTTGACCCAGAACCCTCATCCAGCCGCCCGGCTAGACTGCTTTGCCGGCCGGCTGGGACTCTTCTGATAATTTTTTTATTATTATTTGCGTTTTACCTTGTATTCTAATTCAAGCCTTGTTTAATCTTGTTCCTAGTTGTGTTTTAACTTGATTAAACCCCTGTTTGTCGAGAAAGAATCAACTAAGCGCCTTTTTCATTTGATTCCCGAGTAATCTAGCCCGAAAGACCCGAACCAAATACCACCCAACCACCCCGTTTCAACCTTTTGTGCCAATTTCGTATTTTTGTCCTCCCGGTTTGATCCTGAACCCCGTGGTTAGAACCCAACGTCCGTCAAACTGTCCGGTTTGATAGATTTGGTACAATATTCGTTTGTGGTTTTGTTTTTGTTTTTAATTGTTTTTCTCTTTCGTTTGTGTCTTTAGTAAAAAAAATAATTTTTTTAAAGTTATTTGTGTTTAATTACTTTCGTTATTATTTTTAAACTTATCAAAAAAAAGTCTATTAAAAAAAAGTCTAAAAAAGAGTCTATTAAAAAGTTTTGTCGTAACTAGTATATTTTTTGAAAAACGTTTCGTAGTAATAGTACTAATAATAATAGTAATATATTTCTTGTGGTAGTCAAGTTTATTTTTCTTACGTCATATATAAAAAATACAAAAAGATTGTTGTTCTTATCTAGTTTATATTTTTATTTTTATTTCGTATGACGTTTTGCAAATCGCTCCGGGTTTGTATAAACCCACGTTCTTGGGATAAACATCTTGCTATTCCGTTCCGCGAACTTAAATGTAAAATCAAAAAGAGGACTAAGTCCGAAAAGAAACCAAACGTACCCCTCGAAATCGAATCACCCGACCATACACCAAACAACCGTTCATCGAGGAAGTTTTCGCTATAAAATCCAAAATCAAAATATTGATGGAGAAATTCTAAATTCCACCCGATTTCCTACCCATAACCGTTATTGATCCTAATGACCAACCCATGTGGTTAAACACTAGGACCGTTGCTCTAAATTCCTAGTTCCGCTATTGTTCAACTCTCTCTTCCCAACAATTTCCATATCAAGGGCACCCACATGCAAATGATTCGGGATAACCAATTTGATGGGCGAAACCGGTCCGATCCTCACTCACACGTTGCCGATTTTCAAATATTTATGGAGAAATTCTGAAACCACAACTCGATTCCCACCCATAATCGTGATGACCCGATGGACCAACCCAGGTGTTAGTTCCGCTATTGTTCAACTCTCTCTTCCCAACAATTTCCATATCAAGGGCACCCACATGCACATGATTCGGGATAACCAATTTGATGGGCGAAACCGGTCCGATCCTCACTCACACGTTGCCGATTTTCTTGAGATTAGTAACTTATTCCAATATGGTGAAAATCAAGAGGAAACGGTTATGTTGAGGACTTTTCCTTTCTTGTTATCTAGAGAAGCTAAGACTTGGTTGAATGAATTAGATGAAGGAACTATTACTTCGTGGAATGAATTGAGAGAAGCTTTTATAAGCCGATACTTTTCTCCCGTAAAGTTTAAACGTCTCCTAAACGAAATTTATAGCTTTCACCAACTCGATCACGAAACTCTCATTGAATTAAAGTTTGGCTCCGATTGAAAGAAATGCTTCGCACTTGTTACGGACATGGTCTAACCAAAGGCACGATAAGTCTAATATTCTATCATGGTTTAGACGATCCAACTCAAGGATTTCTTGACGCCAGCGGAATCTTCCTCTATAATACTCCGAACAAAGCTTTCAAAATCCTCGAGGATAAGGTCCTGCTCAAGCTCGATTTCTCGGATTATTCTCAAAACCCCAAACCAAATACTGTTGTTTCCACCGGTGGAAGCAACATCGATTCTGGTCATGAAATATTAATGGAGAAATTCGAAGCTCTCGCTACAAAAATCGATTCCGAATTCCTGAAAATAAGGGAAGAGGTAAAAGAGACGCGAGACGGTCATAGAGACAACCAAGATTCACAAATCTACATGAAGAATGACACGCCGATGTGTGAACCTCATGAAGCCAGTTACGTCCAAGAATATCATGAAGGATATCACGACCAAAATTCCAAAATCTCGTACTCTAACCAAAACCATAACTATCCTCAATCTCGAACACCAAATAGAATGCAACATTCATCGCAATATTTCAAAATACCCAAAACCTCAACAGAGGAGATGATGAAAGAGTGGATGGTTATTCAAATGGAAGCGAATGAGGATTTGAAGAATCAAGTGGTTGAATTGGAGAATAGAATCAATCGAGGATTAAGGAACCGCCAAGCGATTATCGAGAACTTGGAGAGGCAAGTCGAGTTTCTAGACAAGAAAATCTTGTGTTCTGAATCCCTTCCTCATACCATAAATACCAAACCAAGACATAGAATTGTCTACAAACCACCCTTAATCCGAAACGAGAATGATAAAGGTGATGTCACAAATATCGAGGAGGATAAAATTAAACCTATTCCAACCATGCCAAACCTGAAACCAATCAAATCTAACTCTCCAACCGTATCACCTTTTCTTAAGGATTGCACCGTGCATATCCCATACACGAATGTGAGGATGTTTGCAGATGATGTATTGCCGAATCATGTTGGTGACGAAGAGTTCAAATCTATTGGTAGCATTGGAATGTTGACAAAGAAAAAGTTTAAGAAGTACGACAAGGGTATGCCAAAGGAAACCAACAAAGAATGGAAGCTAAATGAAAAAGCGGTTCCTAGCAAAGAAAAAGTTTATCACTATCTCTGGCACCCAACTGAAATTCCCCATCTGAACCGTATCATCAAAGAATCTTAAATCTTGGAGAAGAGTCTAGCTAATGACTCAGAAATAAATTAAGCGCTTCTCGGGAGGCAACCCGAGGTTTTAATTTATGTTTTGAATAAATATGTACACTCTTTAAGAAAGTTGCTTTTCAACTTGGAAAATCATAAGTGTGGGGGTGTTACATGCTCGTAATGTTTAATTTATTATCGTTGTAGTATGTTTGTTTGTTTTATTTTGTGTGAATAAAATTGCAGCAGGTAATGGAAGAGGATGCTTGGAGGTGAAATCAATTGATCTCACACGCTTATGCTAGCTTTTACGTAGCATTTATCATATTAAGATTGATCGTGATTTCTCATGCCTAGATGTCTGGTTTTTTCTTACTCTTATTTCCCTATTTTATGCTTTGATTTGTTTTGTAGCATTGAGGGCAATGCTAAACTTAAGTGTGTGGAGTAAATAGGGAAAACGAGATTGATTTTTAAATTTTCATATTTTTGGGATATTTTTTAATTTTTTATATTTGTTTGCCCTTATGATCTAGTTGTTTTCACGCTTTTAGGATAATATATTAGAATAACTGGATCAATCCACTGGTGAAATACTGTAATTTTGAAAAAAATTCAAGATGTGTCCCGGTTAATATCACAAATCTATTCTAGGATCGATGACATTTGCTAGCGCATTTATAGCCTTTCCACTAAATTGTGAGGATTTGAGCCTATTTCATATATAGCATACATCTTTTATGCTCGATCTTTTTGCTATGAGTGTGCCGGTGATTTTATTTGTTCTAGAACTTGTGCTTGTAAATCATTACCAGACCGCAGTGAGATCACATTCGTGTGATATAAGTGTATATGCATGATAAAGAGGCAACCTTAGGATTTAACCCAAATAGCCTTTTTTCGTTTACATATTTACTTTTAGCTAGTTACACTGATTAGCTAACAACCTAAATTAACCCTTTTGTTAGCACTCACTTTTAGTGCTAGATACCCTTAGAACACCCTTTGAGCTAATCTTTTCGTTTTGTTACATCCACTAAAAAAAGCAAAAAAATATTAACTTTAAACCTTAGCCTAACCCCTTGTCAGAGTCTAAACGGTGGGTTACTAGTTGCTTGGTATGTTGGATTGTTTTTGATGATTGATAGTTATGCCACACTTTGGCATTTGTGTGTGCCATTCCGACAAAGACGAAGGATGCATACTTCTTATTTGTATTTTTGTGGTGTATGTTTATGCGAAGTGTGGGGGAGATGTGATGTGAAAAAAATGAATGAAAAAAGGAGGTTGAAAAAGAAAAAAAAGAATAAGTCATCAAAAAAATATATGTGATGACAATAATAGCCAATGTGCTATATTATTATGAAGATGAAGGAAGATGAAGTATTTGAGATATCGATTAGCCAATGTGCTAAGACGTGATATACTTATATGGTGATCGATATGTGATTGAAGAAAGTTTGTAACTATAATCATTTACGGGTTTGCGGATTGTTCGGTAACTAGCAACAATGGGACTTAGACTTTTGACTTAAATGTTCATGATACACCCTCTCATAAAAACATCCCATTCCATATCCATACCCTTTATTAACCTGAATCCTAACGTTATAACCCAATAAAAGTCCTCTTTAGACGTTTACACTTGGTGCTTACGCCACGTCGGTGGAGTTTTGTTTCTTGTACAAGCATATGGTAATGAATTTGGTCACGACCGAGCTATAAGTGTGATTTCTCTTATATACTCCACCAATAAATAAATGAGTGTTGAGTGAATTATACTTCGTTCCTTTTTCGTGAGGTGCTTAGAAATGTTTATCAAGCAAGAAAACCTGTGGGTATTGTCAAGCATCTCGGTTTTTCACCAAAAGCTTAAAATGATAAATCTTATCTCGTACTTGTACTTGGTAGATTTACATCACAAGTATGTTTTTAGTAGCGTTATCCGTACTTTTATATATGTTATTTGGTATATTTTTTTTTTTAATTTTTTGTATGCTTTTGTTACTTAATTGTACCAAAGTGTGTTTCCAAGTATATTTGTAGCCAAGTATAAGAGAAGCAAGAAAAAGACGAAGAAAAGAAGTAAAAACGAAGTTTAGTTTAAGTACGAAGAATCTCGCATCAAGAACAAGGTCGGGAAGCATTACAAGAGTAAAAGAGTCAACCATACAAGCTTCCAAGGTCCAAGATAGAGTTTAAATGAAGTTTTATTGATGTATAATGACCCATGACCAAGCACGACTCAAATGGGAAGCTAATACGCAAAATCAAGAAATATATATTTCTGGCCGTGTAGCTAGCCGTGCGGCAGGAGCTTGTGCCGCTCGGCAGGAGATATTGCCGCCCGGCAGAGGGTCGTGCCGCCCAGCTCTTGGAGCCCACGTTTTTCATTTCACTCTAGAAGAAACCTGAATAACCAAGAAGAATCTAGACCTTAAACCGGACTTTGGACACACCCTTTAGGCCCTTGGAACCCGCCATAAATTTTTAGTATATAATTAGGAGACCCCTATGCCTATTTTAAACACACACCTCACTATATTCACTAGGTTTTTCTTATAGTTATTCCACCCCCTTCACCCAAGGATGAATTTCCTCCACCATATCAAACTGAAAAGACCAGAAACCTCCCAAATTGTGTAGATTGTTCCTTGGGCTGAAGAAGATGCCTTGTTTTGATTTTTTAGGTTGCCTCTAGAGGGCATCTCCTAACCCCATACACCCACACCACCCGTTTCGTTTTAGTCGGATGGAGACTGAAGGTTGCTTTAATCCTTCCTCTTTACTTATTGTAATCTTGCTTTGGGTAACTTTATTTTATATTTCAGAATGTTTATGTCTCATATTAATGTTGGATCTTGGTATTTGATTAATATGATTATGGTGTAGTTTTATATTACTTGTTTGGAACCATGTGAATTATTTGTTGATAAAATATAATGCCTAAAAACAGAAATAATGCCTAAAAACGTTATTAATATTTTTCACATCTTTACGTTTTGATAATCACAAAATATAAAAACATTCAATGTAAAATTAAACGTAAACAAGTAATCAGTAGTAAAATTTTATTTCGAAAATTATATCACTTAAAGGTATGAATAAATAAATGCTTAATGCATTTTATGATCAAAGGAAATTTTTATTCAACCTCACACTTTTATAAAATGTTGTAAACATTTTTATAAACATTACAAAACATTTTCTACAATTAAAAGAAATGTTTTATTCAAAATAAACATTTTGAATTTCAAGTTTTCAGACCTAAAACGGCTAGAAAAGTTCCAAAAAATCCCCCCTACAAAAAAGACAAACTGGGGAGCACCTAGTCTAGCGCGGCCCCCTTAAATACACGGGCGACCCCCTTAATTTTAAGGGGACCGCCCGCCTATTTAAGGGGACCGCCCATAGGTAGACGCTCCTCTAGTTTGTCCTATAAATACTGGGCTTTTCCCTACTATTTTGTCACCTTTTGCACTCATTCTTTCTGATTAAAAACAGCCCACACATCTCATTAAAATCCTTTGATCATTTAATCATAAAGCTTTGTTTCCAAGTGATCCAAGCTCAATTCCTCAAGTGCAAGAGAAGAATACTTCCATCATTAAGTAAAGAAGTATTACACCTTTGTGTGTTGTTGCAATCTTATTGCATCCATATCATAACTTGTAAATCCTTTATAAATCTTGTAAAGTTGTGTAGTTGTTAGATCTAGGTGATTGATGTAAGTATAGTTGGATCTTGGTGATCTTTCCTAGTAATGTTAGTTAGGTGTGATTATAGTAGTGGCTTCGTGAAGTAGTGGTGTGAAGAAAACTAAGGTGTGAAGAAGTTATGTAGTCGTGATCAAGTCGTGAAGCAAAGTTGTGTAGTGAAGTTGGGAAGTTGTGGTAGATTGGTTCTAGCTAAGATTAGAACTCGACATCTAGTTTAGTGTCAGAAATCAAGATAAGCGAAAGTCGTGTAAGGTTTTCTCCGCCATAAGGGAGTTTGTTGACATAGTGAAGAAAACTCTCGAGTTAGGTGCTCGAGGAGTGGAGTAGGGCGAAAAGGTGCTTCGTTACCTAACCACTATAAATCCTCGTGTTGTGGTTTGATCGTTCTTACTCTTATATCTTGTCTTACATTAATTTTTATACTATCCTATTAATTGTTTAGATAAGTATATTGTTAATATTGTGCAAGTGTTGAATTCACACAAAGTCGAATCTAGAATTTTTACAAACACTTTAAAACCTTAAATTAAAAATTAATATAAAGTCGAATCAGGAATTTTTACAAACACTTTAAAACCTTAAATTAAAAAGCGGTAAACTATTCAACCCCCCTTCTAGTTTTCTATAATTGGTATCAAGAGCGACGTTAAACAAGATTTTAAAAATAAATTGTATTGTAAAACTTGAATCGATCTATGAAATCTAAAAAATATTTAGAAGGGCAATCTATGCAAAGACCACCACTATTTGAAAGTGATGGATTTATTTATTGGAAAAATAGATTCGAAACTTATGTGAAGTCAAAAGATCTAGATCTTTGGCATGTTATTATCGATGGTGATTTTCCTCCTATTCAAAATAATCCCGAAACTAAAAAGGATGAAGTTGTACCTTTTCATAAACAAAATGATGATCTTAAAAAGAAACTTGCAAAAAATAATGAAGCTAAAATGGTAATTTATAATGCTTTGCCACGTAAAGAATACGAAAGAATTTTTATGTGTCAAACCGCAAAAGAAATTTGGGATACTTTATTAATCACTCATCAAGGTAATAATCAAGTCAAAGCTAACAAAATAGATCTTCTTGTTCAACAATATGAACAATTTATAATTCCGGAAGAGGAGTCAATAGATAATGCCTTTGCTAAATTTAACACTATTATTACTAGTCTAAAAGCACTTGATGAAGGTTTTTCTAGCAAGAATTGTGTTAGGAAATTTCTTAGGGCATTACATCCTAAATGGCGCGCAAAAGTCACGGCGATCGAAGAATCAAAGAATCTAACAACCTTACCTCTTGACGAACTAATTGGAAACTTGAAAGTTTATGAAGAAGTAATAAAGAAAGATTTCGAAACGGTCAAAGGCAAGAAAGAACAAAGTAGATCTCTTGCATTAAAAGTGAAAAAGGAAGTAAGTGATGAAGATAGCCCAAGCTCCGATAGTGAAGACGAAGAGTATGCTATGGCCGTAAAGGAATTCAAGAAATTCTTCAAGAGACGAGGAAGATTTGTAAGACAACCACGAGGCGATAGAAAAATATTCCAAAGAAGTAGAAATAATGGTTATGGTAAAAGTGAAAGAAAATGTTTTATATGTGGTGATCCAAATCACCTCATTAGAGAATGTTCAAAGCCGCCAAAGAACAACGATCAAAGAGCATTTATTGGAGGATCATGGAGCGACAATGGAGACGATGAAGTGGAAAAGACTAAAGATGAAACTTGTCTTGTAGCTCAAGCACCCGATGAAATATGCTTAGGAATAAACTTGGAACCCGATGAGTGGATTAAAGATAGTGGATGCTCAAAACACATGACCGGTAATCGAAAGTTGTTTTCTTCATACAAAGCGTACAACGGAGGAAACGTAATCTTTGGGAGCAACTTGCGCGGTAAAATCATAGGCAAAGGTAAGATTTATCAAGACTCCCTAATAATTGAAAATGTTGAGCACGTAGATAACTTAACATATAACTTGCTTAGTGTAGGTCAAATATGTGATAATAAATGCAAAGTAATATGTACCGAACACGATAGCAAAACAATCAAAGACGAAAATGTTATAGGTAAAGGAATTAGGAAAGGAGGAATATATGTAATGAAACTAGGAAATAAACAAGAATGCAAAATATGCCTTGTAACATTAGACAAAAACTCCACACTATGGCATAGGAGATTAGGTCACGCTAATATGCAACTAATTCAATCATTAGCATCTAAAGAATTAGTTAGAAATCTACCCAAACTTAAATACGACCGACATTTTTGTGATGCTTGCAAAATTGGAAAGCAATCTCATGCAAGTCACAAGGCTAAAAATATAGTTTCAACAACTAGATGCTTAGAACTGCTTCATATGGATTTGTTTGGCCCTTCCGCCATACGAAGCTATGGATGGAATTGTTACACCTTAGTAATCGTAGATGACTATTCTCGATTCACATGGACTAGATTTTTAGCAAATAAAACCGAAGCCTTCGAAAAATTCGAAATATTTAGCAAAATGATCACAAATTAGGATGTTTCATTGTATCAATTAGAACGGATCATGGTCAGAAATTTGATAATGAAGTACAATTCAGAACTATTGTGATTTAAATGAGATATCTCACAATTTTTCCGCTTCTCGTACTCCACAATCTAATGGGGTAGTAGAAAGAAAAAAATCACACTCTACAAGAAATGAGTAGAACCATGTTAAATGAACAATCTATTCCTCAAAAATTTTGGTGTAATGCGGTCGATACGTCAACCTATATAATTAATAGAGTTTCCATTAGACGTATTTTAGGAAAAACTCCATACGAGTTGTTAAGAGGTAGGAAACCAAACCTTAACTATTTTAGAGTATACTGAAGTAAATGCTTTATTCTTAATACAAAAGATTACCTCAACAAGTTCGACCCAAAGTCGTACGAAGGTGTTTTCCTAAGATATTCACAAAATAGTAAAGCTTACATAATACTTAACAAACAAACAATGAAAGTTGAAGAGTCGTTGAATGTAACTTTCGATGAACCTCCTCCCCTGCCTAAAACATCACCATTGGAAGATGATGAGTTAGTCGAAGAAGAAGCTATTGAGGTTAGTAAAGCAAAACCCATAGGCAATGATCTTGAAGACATTTCATTAGAAAATAATCAAATTGTAAATATTAAAGAATCTAAAACTCATCCCCTAGAAAACGTTATTGGTAATCTAAATCAAAGAACTCTTAGGTCGCAAGCTCAAGACAAAAGCAATTTCTTTTGCTTTATTTCAACAATAGAACCTAAAAATATAAATGAGGCATTAAAAGATGAAAATTGGGTAATGGCCATACAAGAGGAACTAAACTAATTTAAAACAAATGATGTTTGGGAACTAGTCCAAAATCCCATGGATATGACTATTATAGGAACAAAATAGGTATATAGAAATAAACTCGATGAAAATAGCGTCATAACTAGAAATAAAGCTAGGTTAGTCGCCCAAGGTTATAATCAACAAGAAGGAATTGATTATGACAAAACATATGCACCCGTAGCTAGACTAGAGTCCATAAGAATACTTTTAGCTTATGCTTGCGCGTTAGACTTTAAGTTATACCAAATGGATGTGAAGAGTTGTAACACCCCCAAAATCTAATATGCAGCGGAATGGTAACCTTGGGGTGCTACGTCAAAGTACAACAATCAAGATATA
>BQNB010046377.1:24300-37410 GCA_026074375.1 Tanacetum coccineum
TTATTTTTATATTAAAATAATCCAAACCGCTATTTCGAATTTTTCTTAACTGGTAGCGGTTTGATTAAAATGAATATAATATTCATAACTGTTTAGTCATAGCGGTTTGATTAAAATGAATATAATATTTGTAGATGTTTGGTCATAACGGTTTGATTAAAATGAATATAAAATCCATAGTTGTTTGGTTGTGGCGGTTTGATCATTCCGCTACATAGCGGTTTGATCATTTCCCTACATAGCGGTTTGATCATTCCTCTTCACAGCGGGTTGATTAACTCTCCTCACAACGGCTTGGTGTCTAGTGGGTAGCGGTTTGGGCCAGAATTTCAAGGTTTTGGCCCATTAGTCCCCAATACCCCCTCAAGGCCTAATCCAAAGGTGCAATTACCTTGTTAACACCTATCCGGGACCCGTTAACTTGTATGTGTTTGTCGAATATCCTTGACCAACGTTGACTTAATAACACCATAATCAACTGAAGCATGTCAATGTTTACATCTAACATCAAAATACTTGTCATGTATGCATGTCTTTGTTGATATCCTTGTGCAGACAAAATGGCTGATGAGAATGTTCCTGCTCCTGCTCCCACAAGATCTGATGATCAGATACTTCCTTTTGCTGCATGGGTACCTATTGGAAA
This sequence comes from Tanacetum coccineum, assembly GCA_026074375.1. Lineage (NCBI taxonomy): Eukaryota > Viridiplantae > Streptophyta > Magnoliopsida > Asterales > Asteraceae > Tanacetum > Tanacetum coccineum. The sequence goes on from BQNB010046377.1 coordinate 24,947, forward strand.
GAGAAACTATGTCTTGGATCTTCAAAAGAAGCAAAAGAATCCAATCTTTCAGATATTTGTGGATATCCTGCAAAATACATACTTCTTCAGAGCATTTACTGCTTCAGCTTCTGTTCCAGCTATCTACATTCAACAATTTTGGAACACGCTCACATATGAGGCAAAGACTGGAGCTTACAGTTTTCAGCTGGATGAAACTCGATTCGTATTGGATGCTAATCTTCTGAGGGAAGCTTTAGAGATAACACCCATTGTTCAAGCTCACCAGTTTGTGTCACCTCCGTCGGGTGATGCAATTATGGACTTTGTGAATGAGTTGGGGTATACCGAGGTAATTCACTTTGTGTCAAGAATGGCGGTGAATAACCTGTATCATCCCTGGAGAGCAATACTGTCTATGATCAACCAATGTCTCACAGGCAAGACTTCGGGGTATGATAGGCCCAGATACCCTGTCCTTCAGATGCTTTGGGGCATAATTACAAGTACAAATGTTGACTATGCTAAACTTATGTCGGAAGAATTTGTACAAGCCATTCAGACTTTTCTTACTGATAAGGCCAATCTGGGCAGTCCCACTAAGAAGGGCAGAAAAGACAAGGCTCAAGTTATTCCTTATTATTGGTTCACAAAGCTTATTATCTGTCATTTGGGAAGAACTCATAATATTCACCAAAGATCAGCATCTCCGTTTCATCTTGTTGAAGAAGATCTCAGACTTGGTAATCTTAAATTCTTTCCTAAAGGCGAAGAAGATGAAGTCATTGGAATGCCAATTCCCAACGAGCTGATCTCGAACAATATCAAGAACGCACCGTACTACAATACGTACTTGGGAATGGTTGCAAAGCATGATCGAAAAATTGTAGCTCAAAAGGAAGGAAAGAAGAAACCTGCAACTGTCAAGCAACCCAAGCCGGGGCTTGCTAAAGAGAAATCAAGCAAACCAGCACCTGCACCGAAACCTAAGGTAACCAAGGAAAAACCCTCAAAGCTTCTCCTGCTAAGCATCCAAAAAGAGGTAAAGTGCAGAAACTTAGTAAAGGAAAGCCTTCTCTCCAACTCGTTGATGAAGATGAACCAACTCAACTTGAACCTGAACCTGAACCCGAACATCAAGGTGAAGGTGAAGAATATGATGTTGAACGAGATATTTAGATGAGTCTAGAATAGTTTCAAGCACAAAGTCAAGCATATGTTGGCAGTGTGGCCATTCGTGAACCTGTAGCAGAGGCCACCCGACCACTCCCTGTAGTTGAAGGCAAGGGAAAAGCAATTGCAACAGATGAACAAGTTGCACAATCACTGTTAGCTCTGCATACGCCAAAAAGGAGAAGTACCACGGACCAATTTATATTCCAGAGGCGGACCCCAGTTACTGAAGAGGCATCAACAGGAACCTTTGCACAACCACAGGATGACACATCTACAAATATAGTTCATGAATCTCCGTCTCTTACGGATGCTGAGACAGGTGCTAATACTGACAAGACAAACAGTAAAGGTGATACTGAGATACTTCAGATTAGTGAAGAACAAGATGACGATGTGGCTAAAGTGGTGAATCTAGAAGAAAAGACTATTGAGATTGATGAAGGCCAGGCTGGATCAGACCCTGGTAAAACTCACGAGTCTCGACCTCCACCAGATCAGGTATTCATGGACGAAGACCATGCTAGACCAAACCCTGGAGAAAGCCATGTGGCTCTTTATGGACCAGACCCTGAGCCCACGCATGATGAGTTTATGGCTAATGTGTACCCTAACGTTCAGGAAAGCTTGAAGTTTCCAGCTGACAAACATGTCATCTTAGAGGAACCACTAAGTTCATCCAGGACTCTCTCTTCAATGAAGAATTTGGATGATGCTTATACTATTAGGGATCAGTTCTTAAATGACAAATCAAGTAAAGATGAACCGGGTAAACTCAATGTGGATTCAGAAGTGGTTTCTATGGTCACAGTTTAATTTCATCAAGCGTCTTCCTTGGTTCCACCTCTATCCGCACCGATTATTGATCTCTCTCCTCCTAAACATGTATCCTCTACCACTCAAGCACCAATCTTTATAGCAACAACATCGACTACATCAACAACTCTTCCACCTCCTCCATAACAACAAAGCATAACAGAATCAGAGTTAGTTGTGCGTGTCGCATCACTTGAATAGAAATTCTTTGGTTTGGAGCAGGAGAGCAAGAATCTTGATAATACGACTCAAAATCTTGGATCCAGGGTCTTTACCTTGGAGCTTCGGGATCTGCCTCACAAGATCAATCAAATAGTGAGTTAAGTTGTAAAAGAGGTTGTACGCGTGCCTCTACAAGCTCCCCTTCGAGATCGCTTCAGAGAACTGCCCGAAGCTAATATGAAAGAAATACTTGACCAACGGATGTTTGAAATTGGCTTATTCAAATCACTTCCAGAACATGTGGCTCTTTATGAAGCTCTTGAGGCGTCTATGGAATGCGCACAGAGGGATGAGTTCCTTGCTGAAAAGAATAAGTCTCGCAAGAGACGACGTGATGATCAAGACCCTCCTCCTCCTCCATAATATTTAGATCTCAGCAAAAAGAAAAGACATGACTCTGATGCATCAGGCTCATCACAGCCTCCAGCTCCTCAGTCATCTGCCTAGAAGACGACTAACACTAGAAAAGCTCCTTCAAGCTCCTTCAAGCAACAGTCTGGTCCTTCTTCTGAACAACAAGTCAAAGATGTACCTATGCATAATACTACATATTTATCTGATTTAGAGGACACTGATTCTACCCATCTTCCTAACATTAAGCCAATGCCAGAATGGTTGAAGCCTATTCCAGAAGAAGACAGGAACAAAACTCCTAAACCAGACTAGTCTGTTCCTCCGAATGACTTGCCTGAACCAGAGAACAACTGGGAAAATGCACTCACCAATTCCCACATAGATCCAGAGGAAAACAAGTTGCTTCGGAAGACTGGTGATATGGGATCATTCATCACATGGTTTTGCAAAAGGATTGGGAAGAAGAAGCTCAGTAAGTCTAACTTGGAAGGCCCAGCATACAAGGTAGCCAAAGCCTTTCACGAGAACAGCATCTCCCTGCAATTACAGATGGAAGATTGTCACCGAATGGTTATGGATCAAGTTGATTTGGTTAATCCTGAAGGCCATCGGTTGGTGCCTGATGTGAGCAAACCGTTACCCCTAGAAGGACCACCTGGTCAGGTAACTATTCAGTCACAATTTTTCTTTAATAAGGATCTGGAGTATCTAGTGTCAAGTGATAAAGGTAGAAGATCTGTCTTATCCATATCCAAGCTGAAAGCAGCTCAATATCTAGATTTTGGACTTAAAGAACTTGTACCGTCTGGCTTAAGAGTGAACGTAAGTATGATATTAGCGCTGCGTACGGTATCTCTCATTGGTGGTTCAAGCGCAAAGAATTCTACATCACCAGACACAGTGCCCCCTCTGGTCGTAGTATAATCAGATCACACATGCGGATTCTTAGTGTAATCAGTCTCAAGACATATGAAAGATACGGGTATACCTTACTAAAAGAGATTGTACTTCACAGAGCTGACTACAAGGAATACAAGATCTTGGAGGCCGACTTCAAAAATTTGCATCCAAATGATTTTGAGGATCTATACCTGCCTCATCTTCAAGGTCAGCTTAATCATCTATCTGGGGACGAAAAAGTTCATCTCTTCAATGCAGTTAACCTGTGGATAAGGAACATCATCATCAAAAAACATGTGGAAGATGTGCAGCTCAGGATTGAAAGTTATCAGATAAAACTCAATCTCACTCAACCAGATTGGGATGCATCTTACTTTCTGTTCAAAGAAGACTACACCATAGTCAGGAAGCCAAGAGTAGTAATCTACAAAGACAGAAATGATTAGAAGAAGATGATGCGAGAGACTGAGGTACACAAGTTCAGTGATGGCACATTGAATAGGATTCTGGACAAGCTGGATCACATGGTTAAAGACTTCAAGCTGTACGAATACAATAAGGGCATGGAAACATGAATTTGGTCTGAGGATGATAAAAGAAGGAGTAAGGATTTTATGGAGGTGATTGAGAGGAGACTCAAGATTAGGAAAATTTTCAGGAGTCTTGAATGCTTTGTTGGTGGACGGCTAAGAGATGTTGACTACAGACTTATCCAAAGAACAGAATGATCTTATCCTTCCGATACTCAGGTCAATATCATCTTATTGTGTATAATATATCTTGTACATTAGTATAAGTAGGTAGTGTATCTTTAAGTGCTCAGTGTCAGTGTATAAATTTTTCATGAGTTTTTCGTTAAACTCAAAATCCTTCAAAATTATTATACCTGACACTAACTCGTACCCTCATAGATTAAGGGGGAGCATTAATACGTTCCCCATTCGGCTTGTGAATAATCAGCACATTTTTCTCTCAGTTTTCCAACATATTCAAATCCATTGGTATCCAAAATATCAACGGGTTTGAAATTTTTGATAAGGGGAGAAAATGTGATTTAAATATGAAAACTAACAAAAAATATGATTTTGAAGACTCATGTGTATACTCCACCCTCCTTGTGCTAAACAATTTCATTTAATCTATGCACACGTTGAGGGAGAGCGTTTCTAAAAATTCGAAAACAATCTAGGTACTAAAAGCTTTGATATTTATATCACAAGTACCTGATTAAGTTTTTTATTTAGTTTTATAGCAAGGTGAACTGTACCAAAAAGACCGACCATGTAAATTTTATCGGAGTTATAAGGTTGGTAAGGTTAGGTATTAGTTCCCATGATCCAGCCAGAACCGGAGGGATCTACCCAGGGACAATCCACTAGTTAGTGTAGAAGTCCTTAGGTATGACATAAAAAAGGAGTAAAAGTGAGAATAAAGGAATAGTGCCGACTGAGATGGAGCTAGAACTAAAAAACAAACCTAATAAGGTTCTAGTCATGAAGTCTTGGTAAGCACTGAAGGGGTTGAAGAATGAAAAATAAATGTAAGGATAAAGGGTGTAAAGAAAGAAGCCCTCCATACACTTAGGCAGAAACCGGGTCAATACATCTGCTGTCAAAATCACAATGATGATTGCTGACATTGAAGACTGACATCATGGACCCAGTGATACAATGCACAACCCTCCCTAGCCACTCAGAATCTCTCAAAAGATTTCTGTTTCATTTCTCACGGAGACTAAACACGTTATCTATTGACTTTCTCACTCCGAGTTAGTTTATATTGAAAGATGGCAGTCCGCTCCAGCCTCCGATCACTAAAACCAAAATGCACAATTAAGTCTAGAGTCAAGAGATCATCAATTAATCTCATTATGATACTATTCCATATTACTTGTTCTTCACACAGTGTGAAAACAAAGGTTATCATAAGAGTCCTATGCATTATCCTTGTGGTATTGCCAGAACATCCGAGTGATACCTAAGTATCACAGTGAAGATGGAAATCCTGCTAGAGCCAACATCAAACAAGCTCTTGGTAGGTGACTTGTGAGATCCTAAATGGATCAAACTTGTGTCAACTAGAAAGAAACGATGGTGCGATTCTACAAGAATCAAACTTGTTCCGGTATATGAATTGACGGTTAATGAACTTTGACATAAGCTTAAAACTCTCGATGTGTTACAAAAACACTTTAACTAAGTAACATGTCGTCTGATTTTCAAACCAAATTTTCTCTTTATTGCTAACTGTTTTATTACATGTTCATATAAAGATGGAGATGGTGTCATCCTGTTTTGGCAAAGACAAGCTCATTACCGCATGCTCATACTTGACCAACACATTCAAAGAAATCATGAAAGCTCAAGCATATGTTTTCTAAGCTTCCGCAACTCTGATATCACACGTCTCTCTTGAAGTGGCCAAGTATTAAACCCCTATAATGGGTCGGGTATTAAACCCAATGTGTAAGCCCACTACCAAGGCCCATAAGCCGCTTTATAAGACACTATATAAGCCTCTCCCATGCTATGGGAGAGGTGGTTAGTCATTTCATTATTCAAGTTATACTTTCTCTTACTAGAAAGATTTCTCGCTCACTTTCTCTCTCTAGATTTGGCTAATCCATCTATCTTCCATTGTGTTATGATTTCCAATATCCTACACCCATCCTCCCTCTCGTCTCTATAAAAGGAGGTGAGGGGGAGGGGTTTTGTACTTTTATTCTTCCAACCTGTTTGTTCTCCCCCTCATCTCTATAAAAGAAGGTTAGGGGAGAGGGGTTTTGTACTTCATTCTTTCCTTACTTAATAAACATATAATATTAAGGGTTATATTCTTGTGCATCTTTTTTCTGTCATACATAATCTGTTGGGTTGTGTTCGTCTTCAAGATCGGATTTATTCCGCACTGGTAACCAGGTTGTAGGGTGATCGAATCTTACAAGTGGTATCAAGAGCTCAGGTTCACGGGTTCTCTGGTTAACTAGGAGCGATCAAGAAGAGGTCTTTGTTGTTCGATTTTTTTGGAAGGAACAGGAGGGTTCTATTCTGTTTGAGCTACTAGGTTCTTGACAACAAAAGTTCTTGGTGTTGAGGCTCAAGGAGCAGCAGGGTATCTTGAGTTCTTCGATTGTCCGGGTTCGCGACAAGGTGTAGAAGACTTAAGGGAGGTTAGTTTTCAAATAATAATAAATAAATAAATTATTATTATTTGGAGTTACGCACAAGGTACTTTATTTGATTCGGTGTTGTGAGGTTTATATCACAAGGTTATCAGAATAAACAAAGGGTCGGAGAATAGGTCCAAGACTTGTCGAGGTTGCAAGGTTTCTTAGGTTACAAGAAATTGTTTTGCAAAAATAAAAGTACGACAAGGGTTACTTCAAAAAGCGTCGGGTGCTTTCTTGAATCAAGGGTTGTCGATTTGATTGGATGGCCTGATTTCCAAGGTTTAATCGATATTTGATTAAGAAGGGGATTTGTTTTTTGAAGGGTTTCTTGGTTTGATCGATATCTAAGAAGGTTTATTCTTAGGGTTATATCGATAAAGCAAGGGTTTTTTACAAACAGCTTACTTTGTTAGATCGTGTTTTGCGTAGGTAAATTCACAAAAGGTTAAACGGTTAGCAAAGGGTTAAAAGAATGGCTAGTATGAATACTAGGTTAAACATCAAAAAGCTCGATGGGAATATTGTACAAAAGCAAGAAGGTTCAAAACCAATTGGGTTCAAACAACTTGATCCTGGTGTTGAAACAGGAGTCCTTGGAGTACATGATGAAAAACGTGTTTAGTTTGAGCTGGAACTGCAGGGAGCTCAAGGAGATCGTGAAGCTGAAGTTTTTCAGGTTAGTAACGATGATACTACTGTGGATCAAAGATGGTTGAAGGACAAGCAACCTAAAGAGAAGACAAACACGGACTGCTTAGTAAAGGAGCAGGAAAAGGAATATCAGACTGAGTGGAAGATCAAGACGGGTAATGTTCTTGGTTCTTGTAATCAGAGTTCTACACAACAATGCATAAAGAGTAGGATCGCCAAATATTTGGGTGTTGCAGGGATACAACAGCAGAATGGGTTGGTTGATGAGACAAACGTGATACTCTTTGCTAAGGTACGTTGTTTTCTGATTCAGTCTGGTCTGTCTAAGGTTTTTTGGGCAGAGGATACAACCATGCCTACATATCTAGTGAATAGGTCACCATCATCAGCGATTGGTTTAAGACACCTGTAGGTATGTTAGGGTTTTTTGGTTGGCTTGCTAGTATTAAGAAAGGGATTCTTGAATCGGTTAAGGTCAAGTGCATATTCTTGGGATACCACAAAAGTATAGTGGGTAATAAGCTTTGGAGGTTAGATGATGTTACTTCAAAGGTAGTGCTTTACAGGAATATGGGTTTCAATGAGAGTGGGGAATACAAGAAAACTTTCATTGGTTTTGGTGTAGGTACGGGTTCAATGCAAGTGTTTCACGGATTTGAGTTTGAGGTGGAACCGCTAGGGGATCATACATTTGAGGTGGAACCTCAGGAGAATGTCGATTAAGGAGCTGGTTTACAAGAAGTACAAACTCAATATTTGATGGACTATCAGTTAGCACGTGATAGGGATCAACACTTAGCATGTGAACTATTCGGGTATAAAGAAGACAGTAATGGGGCTGCTTTTGCATTTGCTGTAGTGGAGAAGATGTATGCACATGAGTCATTGACTTTCAATAGTACAGTTGCTTGTGAGGTAATTTCCAAGTGGAAGGCTGGATTGAAAGATGATACGGATGCTCGGTCAGATGTGTATGTGCTCAGCAACGGTTGCAGGAAATGAAGTGACGACAGCGATAGCTATTATTGGGAGTATACACCAGGTATGTTCATACATCTATTTCTCTATATAGATGATATGGTTTTTTCTTTCGGATGCAAGGCTGAGATCTGGGCTACCAAGGGTTTGCTGGATAAAGCAAAGGAAAATGTACTTGGTTTGGAGATCATCAGGGATCAGAGTGGTAATACTCTAAGGGTGTCACAGTCCAAGATTCACAACGAAAAGTTGGTACAGACTTTGTTGAAGGGGCACTCCACACTGTCGTTGGAGGATAGTCTATCAGGGGATTGTGATGTAGAAAAGAATGGTAAGTGGTCATATATATGTAGTTGGAAGCCAGGAGTATCAGATGGTCTGCAGAGACCTAACATAGCATCGGCCAGTGTGGATATGTTGGATGGGTTTGATCGTGGTTTACAGACAAACGTACAGGTTTTTGTGGATTTTGACTACGCCATGGGAAGATCGATCACTGTCATGAGTAGATCAATCACAGGGTACGGGTTGATGATACTGGGATGTGCAGGAAGCTTGAAAGCTAATTTGCAGCACATGGAGGCTTTGTCAACAACTGATGCGGGGTATATGACGTTTACTGAGGCTTGGAAGAAGAAAATATGGCTAAAGGGACTCTTGACAGAGTCAAGATATGAGCTAAGGTTAGTAGCAGGTATTGCTACTGGTGCCTTGGTAAAAGGCTGTTCCCGGTCCGAGGTTCCAGCACAGGTCAAAGTTGTTGCGTATCGGTATTGACTAATAGTGATACTAAGGTGGAAATTGTTAGATATAGTATTCACTTTAGTCAATAGGTTAGGGGGTTTAGTGTAAAGTTAGCTCTAATTATAGTCATATTAGGGTTGTTGGGTTTCTTTACGGCCCAAGCCCATCCTCCTTCTCGTCTCTATAAAAGGAGAAGAGTGGGAGGGGTTTTGTACTTTTATTCTTCTAACCTGTTTGTTCTTCCCCTCATCTCTATAAAAGGAGGTTAGGGGGAGGGGTTTTGTACTTCATTTTTTCCTTACTCAATAAACATATAATATTAAGGGTTATATTCTTATGCATCTTTTTTTGTCATACATAATCTACTGGGTTGTGTTCATCTTCAAGATCAAATTTATTCCGCACTAATAACCAGGTAATATAACGACATATTTATTCAGTGGTTTGAGGTGAGTGAAGGTTTTGTAAGGTTAAGAGGCAGTAAGACCAGACTTCCATCTCTTACCCCGGTAAGAGGTTTCACATCTGATCGTGTCTTACTCACAAGAAAAAAACAAACACTTCGACCGTCTAACCGCCGTCAGAGGCGGTCAGTTGTTTTTTCGCAAAAACAAACACAGCCTTACTTACTAAATTTTGTTTTCTAAGAGATATAATTGTGTGTCAGTTTTTTAACTTTACCATTAACCATCCCAACTAAAAAATCATGAAACATTACCCCTCACTTAAAACTTATGATCCAAAACCACCTCAATTGCATGACAATGTTTGTTAAATACAAATTGCATGACTGACAATGTGTGTTATAAATACATTATTTTGCCATAACACAAAGAAGTGAGTGTTGTTTAGTCCATGTATGTGTGATGATAGAGATAGAAGTTATGTGTTGTTGTTTGCAATTACAAAGGCATGAAATACTCTAGTTTCTTTGTAAATTTTAAGATTTTTTCTGAGATGTTGGAGAAAACTAAAATTTGTAAAGGACGTGATGGTGGTTTCATGGGATGGTGGTTTCTTACAATTACTTTTTCAAATGCACCAATCGATTAGTAAGAAGATTTATAGGAATAAAGTGTAGGGGTTCGTTTGGTAAGATGTAATGAAATATTAAATGAATGGAATAAGCGACGTAATGGAATAAATGATGTAATGTAATAATTCATTACCCTTATTAATAATTTTTGGTTGGTATGATAGGACGTAATGCAATCGATAAGAAAAAGACTAAAATGTCCATAGTTAATAAGAAGTGTATTTAATGTGGTTAGTTAATGGTGGAATTTTATGTAATTTTGATTACATTGCGGACGTAATGAAAAAAAAGAAGGGGCACCTATAGAATGAAAATTGTAGTTTTTGATGTAATGAGTCATTCATTGTAATAAAGCATTAGATTGTATAACTGTAAACAAACAAGATTTTTCTATTTAATCGTAATAACCGTTTCCATTCCAACTTTCATTACATCATACAAACACTACGTAGGAGTGTATATCATTTTCCTTCAACCGAGTGACATTCAGCCAAAGTTGGTAATTAATGATAATCATTTCCTTTTATGTCAGAATCGTCTTAGATTCCATGATGGAAGGTGTGTCAAATGTTGTTATGGATCAAGCTCATATGTTGAATCAAAGAGAAAAACACATACGAATCTTCACGGATTAAAAAATGAAAATGAAGAAATACATATGCGGAGAGACCGTGAATGTAAGGGGCTTAAAAAATCCAAGAAACGGACAAACTGAGCCGGACCACTTAATGTCTTAATCCTAAACCGGAAAAACCTGAAACCGAAACCGAGAAAAACCATAACCAGAACGGTTTCGGTTTTTATTTATAGATATATGCGGTTAACCAAACCGAACTGTGAATAAGATACATAAAGGCTTTTAACAAAAAATTCAAATAGTTGTACAAGTTTTGGTTATATTATTGCGTTATTTTTGTTGTATAACGATTTTTTCTCCTAATGTAAACAATTACTACTAAACATCTATGTGTGAAATTGATTAATATGAACGTAACCTATAAACGGCGAATAAATATTTTTTTGTTAATGTGTTATGTATGTATATGTTAGGATTAAGAAAAAGACTCGGTCACCCCATGCTTTCTTATATTTAGCATAGCTCATAGTTTTTATTAGTAATCGTATGATTTATGGTGTGGGCCGGGTCTTTACCCACTGTAAGCCCACACCATAGCCCGTTTTATGGGGCATTTTTGTAAGAACTATTTAAACCCTCTCCACACATGGAGAGGGTGTTCGTGAAATCATTTGACACACACTTCTAAGTGTGTTTTTCCACATTTTCTCTCCATCCATCTCTCTCTCTCTCTAACTTTCTCTCTCTAAAGATAACTACTTTCATCTTTGAGCTACCTAGACCACCGGATCTGAATTTTTTTTGATTCTAACAATTGACATCAAAGCCTAGGTTGCGTTCTTGGGTCGGAGTTACGATTTAAGGTCCGGTTGGTCTTGTCACTTTTTGTTTGTTGTCCGGTTACTGTTCATTTTGGTTACTGTTCATCGTCTTGGTTACTGTTGATTTATGATTTTCGTGTGTTTTTTTTTTCTTATGACTAAGTCATGAAAATGATTATCATATGTTACATGTTTCTATTTTTCATTACTAGTTCAAATCTGGTTTTTTTGTGCTTAAGAGACAAGTATATTGAAGAAACACATCTGGGTTTCTTGGTAGCGTTTTGGGCACACAAAAAAAAAAACCAGATCCAGATTTTAAGGAAAAGTACGACTGTGACAGGTTGCGTTTTGGTGTTGCGTTTTGATCATTGAAGACCAATTATCAAGAAAATAGAAACGTTATGCTGCCCAAATCTCGAAAATCATTGCGTTTTTTCTATGACACCAGACTGCGTTTTGACTAGGGTTGCGATTTGCTTCATTGCGGTTTGCTAAACCACAACCCAAACCGAGTCAACTCGGTCATTACCGAGTTGACCGAGTCACTCAGTGAGTCGAGTCGGTCATTACCGAGTCAAAACGTATAGAAAAGAAAACAGACTCGAAAACCACAGCTATCTTAACCAAGACCATACCACAACAAAAAAAACATCAGTATCAACAACATCAAGCTGCCATAATAAACTACAACAACATCAACCCACATCAAATCAAATCCAAGACTAAACCTAACATCCCATCGTCACGACAATCATTTAACCATCTCCAATCACAAGACTCGAAAACATAAGAAAAATCTCAGATTGTATCATGTTCGAATCTCTCAAATAACTGTTAAGACCTTTAAGACCTTTAAGCTATGAAAGTTTTTAAATAAAGAATAAATGGCATGAATTAGGAGGAAGCTAATTCAGATGCTTCTCCTTAACCAGAAGTGTATGGGTTGCTCAGTTCGCGCCTAGTACAGTATTTCTCCTACAAGGTACTTCAAAGATGATTCATAGTGGAGTGCAGACTTGAAGTCAAATGAAAAGCAGATTC
>BQNB010046378.1:0-15249 GCA_026074375.1 Tanacetum coccineum
TATCTTGTGTTATTGATCTATGAAGTAACATGCCCCGGAGATCCTTATTCTGCTGCGACCCAATTTGGGGGTGTTACATGAATCATCTAAATGGGTTAATTAATCTAAACCAAGTCAATAATCTAAACCTAAGGTTCAGATCATTGACTCATCCAAATCAGCCAGACCAAAACCTCTACAAAAACCCAAACTAAAATGTAAATTTTAATTTTATACAAATCATTCAACAAATGACTGTTATAAAATTCTATATTGTATGAAATGAAAAGGAGAGGATAATAGAACCTCTATTCATAAAGTTTATGTTACATCACTGAGAAATAGTGAAAACTACAAGGCACAACCTTATCAGTATGAATCACCATCAAAACAGAACCTGAAAGCTAAGGCAAAGCCTTTCCCACCATGTACTCACCGTGGTTTCAATGACCATCGCCATGATGACTGTCGTAATTACCCTGAGTGTGAAATATGTAGAAGCTATGATCATGCAACCTCAGGACACAATCGTGTCATTCTTGTCAGGGGAAGTGTCTTAGCTGAGTCCTCCCAGTCTAGTGAATCCTTAGTTGGTATGAGTTGAAATACTTATGGAGGTATTGTTCACTCAGCCATTGACCACAATGACATTGAATGCTTCAAAAGAGGTGAAAAACTACAAGCTGTTAAAGGCAAGGAGCCCACAAAGAGGTGGGTTCACAAAAGAAACTAACTCAGATTATTATTTGTGTGCAGAGACACATCAAGGAGCCCATCGGGTACCTGTACAGTGAATGCTCAAGGAGTATGACTGGTGTCAAGAGTTATCTACACAAATATGTAGATAAACCAGGTCCTGAGGTAGTATTTGGTGATAATTAATCTTGCATTACTGAGGGATATGGTTCAATAAACTGTGGTGGTATAATTTTCTCTAAAGTAGCTTTGTAAATGGTTTAAAATGCAATTTAATTAGTATCAGTCAACTCTATGATGCTAAATATATTGTTCAGTTTGATGATAAGCAAGGAACCATTTTTAATGCAAATAAAGAAAATATCCCCAAGGAGAAATGATGTATATGTTCTTGACATATCATTACTGACTCCAAATGGAGCCTACTTCTTGGCCAAAGCCTCTGAAAGTATTAACAGGCTATGGTACAAAAGGCTATCACATCTCAATTTCAAAAACATTAATAAACTTGCTAACCAAAGAAAAGTTCTTGGTCTTCTATTACTTGTTTATTCAAAAGATAAACCATGTTCAGCATGTGAAAAGGATATCATCATAGAGCTTCTTTCAACACAGAGAAAAATTTCTCAATCAGGATGTTCCTTCATCTTCTTCATATAGACCTCTTTGGACCAGTTAGTCCAATGTCTATAAATCATGAGAAGTTTACCCTAGTCATTGTTGATGAGTACTTTAGATACACATGGGTTCACTTTTTCAAGAAGAAGAATATAACAACCCAAGAATTTTCATCAACCTATTTTACTATGATCACAATTGTACAGGGAATTTTTTCGCTTTATTACATTACTTGCATTGTTAATATCTCAGTATGTCATGTAACTTACATAACTAAAGTAGACGAGCTCACGCAACCTATCTATGGCCATTCTATCTTTATATATGTCAAGCAAACATCATAACATGTCAAGTCAATATCATCATATCCTTATTACAAAGTACATTATTCCTATAATGTACCATTCGCAACGTTATATCAAAACGGGCTTTAAACCGTTATCATATACCTCTAAACCCTAATTCCATGAAGGGTTAATATCTAAAGTGAATGTACAAGCTACTAAAGCATATGTACAAGTAATATAACATTTCATTTGAAATATAAACTCCCTACAAGTCAAGTACAAGCTTTCAAAGCACAATATACAAGTCATTAATGCACGATATCCAAAATAGCCGTTTTACCTCCGTTTTACCTTCAATTTCTTCACCACCACTTTTGTACAAGCTAATACACTCAATATACAATGTGTAAACCCTAATTATTCTATTCATAAAAATATTCCATTCAGGAAGCTTCATAACACATTTTTACACTCACAACCCTATACCAAAAGCAGAAACCCTAACCCGAGTAAAATACTAAACCATGACCCGTTTCTTCATTTTTATCCGTTTTGTAACACCTCAATAAAACCAATCTCAAATAATTGTAATAATTAAAGCTTAACACAAAAAACAAAAAAACAAAAAGACAAAAAAAAAAACCAAACAAAAAAAAAACAAAACAAATAACAAAGATAAACAAAAATACAACTAAAAAAAAAAACAACAAAAAAAAAAATAACTACAAATTAGAATAACCTAAACACAAACATAAAAAAAACAAAACAAAAAAAAAAAAAAAAAACAAAAAAAAAAAAAAAATAAAAAAAATTACAAAGAGACACAAACATAAAAAAAAACACAAAAAGGAAACAATACAAAAAGACAAAAACACATAATTAAACAAAAAAAATAAAAACAAAAATAAAAAACTAAAAACAAAAAAAAAAAAAAAAAAAAAAAAAAAAAAAATTACAAAAAAAATAATAAAGAAAAAGAAAAAAAGAACACAAAGGAAACACAGAAAAAAAAAAAAAAAAAAAAAGACAAAAAAAAAAAATCAGCAACAAATCAATAAACAATAGAAAAGAAAAACAAAATAAACAAAAAACAAGACCAACAAAGAATAGAAATAAATAAAGAAAAAAAAAAAGAAAATAAAGAAAAAAAAATAAAAACAGAACATAACATAAAAGAAAAACAAAAAAAAAAGAAAAAAAAGAAAAAAAAAAAAAAAAAAAAAGAAAAAACAAAAATAAACAAGAAAAAAAAAAATCAAAAAAAAAAAAAAAACAAAAAAAAGAACAAAAAAAAAGACAAAAAAAACAAGACAATACAAACACAAAAAAAAAACAAAAACAACAAGAAAAAAAAACAAAAACAAAAAAAAAAAGAAAAAAAAAAAAAAGAAGACAAAAAAGAAAAAAAAAACAATAAGAAAAAAACACAACAAACACAAAAAAAAAAAAAAATCTAAACACAGACACAAAAACACAACCAAAAAAAAAAAAAGACATAAAAATAAAAAAACCAACAACAAAAATAAAAAACAAACCAAAACACCAAAAAAAAAAAAAAAACAAAAAAAAGAACTAAAAAAAAAAAAAAAACAACAAATATACAACAAAAAAAAAAACAAGAAAGCAAATAACATAAAACAAACCAAAAAAAAAATAAAAAAAAAAAGGACATAAATAAAAAAAAAAAAAAAAAAACAGAAAAAAAAACAAACAAAAAAAAAAAAAAAAAAAAAAAAACAAAAAAAACAAACAAACAAACAATAACATAAAAATAAAAAAAAATTAAAAAAAAAAAAAAATAAAACAAAAAAAAAACACAATACAAATACAACAAAAAAACAAAAAAACAAAAAAAACAAAAAAAAAATACAAAAAGAAACAAAAAACAAACAAAAAAATAAAAAAAATCAAAAAAAAACAAAAACAACAACAATCAAAAAAAAAAAAAAAAAAAACACAAACAAAAAGAAAAAACAATACAAAAAAACCAAAAATAAAAAAGAGATAAAAAAAAAAAAACAAAAAACCAAAAAAAAAAACAAGACAAAAAAAAAAAAAAAACAAAAAAAAAAAATATAAAAAAATCAAAAAAAAAAAAACACAACAAAAACAAAACAAACAGAAAAAAAAAAAAACCGAAACAAAAAAAAATACGAAGAAAAAAAAAAAAAAGCAAAAAAAAAAAAAAGAAAAAACAACAAATACAAAAAAAAATAAAAAATTCATCAACAAAAAAAAAAAAAAAAAAAAAAAAAACAAAAAATGAAAGAAAAAAACACATAAAAAAAAACAAACAAAAAACAAAGAAAATAGAAAATGAAAAAAAACAGAACAAACAAGAAGCACAAAAACACAAAAAAGAACAAAAAGAAACAAAAAAAAAAAAAAAAAAAACAAAACACAAAAAAAACAAAAAAAAAAAAAACAATAAAAAAAAACATAAAAAAAAAAAAAAAAATAAAGAAAAAAAAAAAAACGAAAAAAAAAAAAACAAAAGCAAAACAATAAAAATAAAAAAATAAAAGAAAAAAAAAAAAAAAAAACAAAAAAAAACATTAAAAAAACAAAACAAAATCAAACAAAAAAAAAAAAAAAAAAAAAAACAAAAACAATATACTAAAAAATAAAAAAAATAAATTACAAAAAAAACCAATAACAAAAAAGACAACAATAAAACAATAAAATAACAAACAACAAAAAACAAAAAAAACAAAAAAAAAACAAAAACAAAACAAAAACAAAACAAAAAAAAAAACAAAAACAAAACAAAAAAAACAAACAAAACAAAAAACAAAAAAAACAAAAAAAAAAAAAAAAAAAAACAAAGAAAAAAAAGAACAAACATTATCAATCATAAGTCAATCATCAATTTCATCATTCTATTACTTCAACTATATGCACATTGTATCCGAGAAACCCTCAAACGTATCCTAAATGGAACATCGACTCTTTACTTGATTTTTAACCATATTCCAATCTGAACAACCAATCAAATACCATTGTAAACTCATAATATGAGTTTAAAATTCATTATCCATCTTTGTCTTGACAATGTACACAAGTTAGAAAGCTAGAAAACCCTAATAATTTCAATGCAAGCCCTAAATAGACCCGCGGCTTAATCATTCCATTTTGACCCATTTTAGCTTAAACCACCAATCAAATTTCATTAATGATCATTAATACAAGGCCCAAGGTCAGTATTCTATCATCCTTGATCAAATGTACACAAATTATAAGCCTTGAAAGTCAAAGAAACCCTAAACGAGCCCTATGTGCACCCATTACCTTATTTATTCAAATTCAACCCGTTTTAAACCAAACCACTTGCTAAATTTTGTTAATAATTCTTATTACAAACCATGAGAACATGTTTTAAACATTACTTGATCAATGTATGCGAAATATAAGCCAAAAACAAGAGTTCGAGCCCTAAAGGACTCAATTGAACCCGCGATGACGATCATTCTTGGCAATTTAACCCATTTTAAGCTCTCCTTGCAAAATAACATCACCCACAAAGTGTACCTAAGATTTGCTTACACAGACTGCTACAACAAATATCTAGTATATACTTGGTCTTAAAATGAACCACATCACCTCTTTGTTTCTCTTTTCAAGCCGTGGACACAAACACCCCTTATAAGCCTTCCAACACTTCAATCTACTATCCTAGCTTATACAACTCACTCCATAGCTTCAAAACTTCTTCTACTAGACCTTCCAATGTCCTCACAGCAGAATTCATGAAACTTCCTTTAACTTCCTTGATCTCAAACTAGTATAAATAGAGCTAGAAACCTTCATTCATTTTCATCCCCCACTTCTTCTTTCTATAACCAAATTGAGCAAACATTCTCTGTTCCATATGATCCTAGGATCATCTAATAAGATCATTCAAGCAAAGCTTTGAATATTTGAATCCCCGAGAACAAGATACAAGGCGTACGAGTGGAAATACTACCCGAAACGACCCATTTCCACCATTTTTGCTACTTGAATCTCAAACCCAGGTTCTAGATATTTTACTTCTGCTTCTACACTCTTTTAATGTTCATATGATCCTAAATATACTCTTGTTAACGGTTCTAACTCAATTCATCATGCTCCATTTATCATTTGATCCAAAACCGAACCCCTAACCCTAATTTTATGTTTTTACTAAAACTAAAGTTATAATGTTAAATATTGTTATAATCTATCTTACATTCTAACTAATGTTAAAATAACCACGTTATAGATTAATGAAGGAATGTTGAACTTAAAACTCCGCGCTTAACCGTTTTGAGAAACCCTAATTTGACCCCTTTTGCTTCCCTACTTAACAATCATTATTTTAAACCGCGTTACTTAATTCTTCATATTTTAGTTTTATTATAACTTATAAATGTCTATTGAAATTTAAAATAATAATAGCATTGCAAAGTTGGACATGTTTTGTAATATTATCCATGCAAGGGAATATATTCGTAACTTCTAAAATTACATAACTAAAAGGACTGGAATATTCTTTTTAATCAAATCTATACTATAGTGGGTCCATTATGTCACTTTCAAAGAAACAAGGTATACATGTATAGTTCATTTTAAACTGGAAGGACCAAACTCGTAAAAGTGCAAACTCCGAGGTATTTTTGCACTTTTCATAACACTCAAGGGTCTATAAAATGTCACCTTAGAAAAGTATAAAAACATGTTAAAAACCGTTACACGACATAACTTTTAATTACACTTCTTGTGCTTAACATTTCCTGATATTGTACAAAAACGCTTAAAACCGATATAATCATATCAACATACTAGGGAGCTTCATATAAGGGTTCATCTTGGTATTACGTTCTGACTGAGTTGTTGGGCTTTACTGATTTAAAAGTGCCCACGCCTCAAACGTTTACTTGAAATGACATTCTGAATATGATGGCCCCAACGGTGATACACTAATTCCAAACTCTTCAATCAAACTCATAACTCTTAAACTATAGTTCTAGAGTACAAATCTTCCTAAGACTCAAATTTTACTTAGTTGCGTGACGAGTGCGGTTGATTATCATTTTTTTATATCAACATTCCCGATAGATTGTGATAAAAGGTCGTCCCCTTTTCATAAATTATATTGCATCTAACCCATCAGTTGAGACTCATAGCCTCACTCGCTTTAACTCAATTACATGTGTATAAACCCTGCGAGGGGGATACATGCTTTGTTAACAAACTCTTTTACATCTCGTAGTTATGTTATACCAATGTGATTATTTTTAAAGACTTGTGAATTCATAGCCTCGCGTTTCAAACCTTTTCATAAACCCGTGAGGGGGATACCTGCTAAACAATTACGAATACAAGTTACATCGATATTCTGACATATCATGACAATTGCTTGCCTAAGATAATCTATCCTACAAGTCCATAAACTTGAGACTTCAAGTCGATAAATTACTTGGATATTAATGTGTTAGTAATATAAATCCTACAAGTCGTTAACTTTTAACGTCAAGATCGTTAAATTGACTATGGATAATAATGTTTAGTTTCATA
This sequence comes from Tanacetum coccineum, assembly GCA_026074375.1. Taxonomy (NCBI): domain Eukaryota; kingdom Viridiplantae; phylum Streptophyta; class Magnoliopsida; order Asterales; family Asteraceae; genus Tanacetum; species Tanacetum coccineum. Next base: position 7,116 of record BQNB010046378.1, read on the forward strand.
AATCTACAAGTCGTTAATTTGACTTCAAGATCGTTAAATATGAACTTTGATATAAGTTAGTGTAATAAATCCACAAGTCGTTAATTTGACTTCAGTCGTTAAAAAATGCCTTTGGATTGTTAATATGTGATATTTATGAGTTCTTCATAGTCGGTAATATTGACTTTTGATGATACATTGTTAGAGAGCGATGTTCTTAACAAGGAACCAAAAAAAGGGGACCAACAAACCAATCAGACCAAACAAAGACGATAACGAGCAATAATACACTGTTACTATGATAATGTAACGTTCAATTATTACAAATAACGGGTATATACATAAAATAACGTGACCCAAGATCATAACAAATACCATTTCCAATATAATTTGTGTTTTACAATTATTCACTGATGAATTATATACAAACTATTTATATCAAAGCCTATGAATTTCACTCAACCTTTGTGTTGACACTTTTAAGCATTTTATCTTAGGGTAATTGAGCATATAACGGCACCGATAGTCATGGAACTTGAGGATGGCTAAAAACGGTTAATCATTCACAATTGTATGTAACGTAGATTTGGACCAATGCCTTTGTAAACTCTGATTTGAAATGAATGATAACTATCTTTGAACAAACGACGCTTTTGGTCATTTTTCTATGATTTATGAATGTTTGTTCCATGAAGTAATACCCCCAGAGTAGCTTCCGCTGCATAGTTGTTAAAAATGTGGTGGTGTTACAGATTGTAGCAAGCCATGGATAATAGAGAACAAGGTCAAAACCTAACTATCACCACCATTTCTTTTCTCGCCATCAAAGTCCTCCGTGGCCACTTACAATCCGATCAGTATGTAAAGATACATATTATTTTACGATATTATAACATAAATAAACTAGGTTATTTACAACTATTGTTAACCAACGATGTCTTTCCACCAACCGCTCTACTTTCCGATATTAGGAGCTTTTCCTCTATAATATTTCTTAACTATACTTTGGACTCATCAGATTATTCCCAGCTTCATTGGGAAGCAATTTTCTTTTAACTCTTCGGAAAAAACTCTAACAATAATTAATGATTCCACCGTATCTCATCTATCTACAATAATATTTATTTAAAGAATGTAAAGGCATTTTATGCTAAGGAATTACCTATTATCATATTTTTCATCCACAGATCCTATTAACCTACACCAGCTAATTTTGACTACCATCTCCGTAGTACCACCATCATTACTATTTGGATCCCTCGAATTTCTTTTGTTTTCCTGAAGAATCTATTACACCTAAGAAACGAATTTGTTCCCCATCTCTTCCTCAACACGATGATCTAATCCATCTCGGAATCAACCATAATTTGGTATCAACATCTTCCTCAAGTTATACTCCTACCACCCACCTCAGGTAAATTGAAATAGGAAAATAGTTCAATAGTATGTCTCTGAAACATCATGAGAAACAAGTCAAAGATATCTTGAATTACTTAGATGAACTCTCTTTTCATTGCTTAGAAGTAAATGGAAGAAGGACGTATTAATATGAATGGATCATGAACCTAAGAGATGTAACAAACTAAAGACCGCACTTGAAGAATCTGTACACAGATATCAAACATCAAAAGAAAAATTAGGCTCAAAAGGACAAATTGCATTGTCTCACTTACCAGAATTTCCGATTTTAAACAAAACATTGAGGAAATCCAAGCTCGTCACCAAATGGATCAGGAAGATCTTTAGGATGTCATCTACCAACAAACTCTTAGACTAGTTATAGCTTTATCTTAGCCACGGATGTGTTGGCTATGAAATAAAAAAACGTCTTGCAAATATACATAGTACAGTAAAAAGGCAAGTTATTTATAAAGGCAATCCTGTTTCGTACTTTATTTCATCATCATCTTCATCATTTGCATCATTATCTCCGTCTTCATGAATCATATCATAACCCCTAAATGCTTAAAATTCAAAAATAAGCATTTCTCTTTAAGCATTTTAAGCATCACATTTTCTTTTAAGTATTACCTTTCAACAAAACATTGTGATGTCATATTTTTACTACGCGTTATGTTATGGTGATAGAAAGTGTCTCCCCAAATGACGTCAACAATCCAAACACCAGCCATAACTTTAATGCCATCTACCGACAACTAATGCGGATTTTACTGCAGCCCTGGAAGCACAAACTGCTGTCATGGCAAATACCGACAATCCCAATAGGAACACTGGACCCAGAGAAATTCCGGTAGCAAAAAGAGGAAACTACAAAGAATTCATAAATTGTCAACCTTTCTACTTCAATGGCACGGAAGGAGCTGTTAACCTCATCCGCTGGTTTGAACGTACTGAATCGGTGTTTTTCTCATACAATGTGCCGAGAAGACAAAGTGACATTTCGCTACACACTGGTACTATCTAATAATGATGCCCAGTCCTATGATTCATACGCTCAACCTATTGGAATAGATCAAGCCAATCAAATCGCTTAGACCGAATTAAAAAGACTCTTAACCGATAAGTATTGCCCTCGAACTGAAGTCAAGAAAATGGAAGATGAATTTTACAATCTGACTGTGAAAGGGAATGATCTCAAGACTTATGTTAGAAGATTCCAGGAAAAACAATCTAATCACCAAGATATGGTAACCAAACACCGAGAAACTTATGGAAGCTTTCATCTGAGGATTATCCAGATATTGAGGGAAATGTTACTGCCTCGAAGCCTCAAACTTTAGAGGAAGCCATCAACATAGCCCAGAGATTAATGGATCAGATAATAAAGCATAATTCTATGCTAGAAACCAATGATCACAAAAAAAAAACGAAAGCATGAGAATGAGAGAAACAATCACAACAACACTACTATCAGAATAACTAAAACAATAACAACCATAAACAATGATTACCCACCAGACAGCAAATAGAAGACAAGAACCTTCAAAACCTTATACTGCCACCAAGGATATACTGGGAAAAACCTTCCTTTATGATAAAAAGAGAGTAGACTACATCACACGAGAGACCGTTGTAGTGACAAGTGTCAGGTTTGCAACAGGGAGGGGAGATAGGACACCAACCAAGTACTAACGAAAAACAACGGCATCAGGAAAGCATACTTAGAGATAAACTTGCTTTTGTTCACTTTAGGATTTCTACCCTAGAAATACTCTCCAGGGATTTTCAAGAGTTTATCTCATCTCATAGTCTCTTCCAATCTAGAAAAACTCAAATAATCAAGCTACAATCCTTTTTCCGTTTGTTACTTTATTCTAAGAATCCTGCTACGAGATACGTAGCATAAGTATCAACTCTTTTAGAGTTTCATATGTAAAGTTATCCATGAAATAATAAAGTGATAATTCCGTTACATCTTGTTATCTGGTGGTATCAAAACTCGTCAATTCTATCATGTTTAACTCTGAATACTCTCCTCATACCTTTGAAACATAAATTATCATCCTCGATTATATGGGCGTCAGTACAATCAACATCTCAATATTATCTAACAATTCATGATCATATCATTTTCTACACATTACCATATCGTATATTTAATGCTTAGTAAGAAGATTTATGATATCCTTCTTATAATGAATTAGGATGCTTCTTCATTTGAATAAGGAAATTATAAATCTCCGAACTATGAATTTATAAATTCTCAATTACAAGGAGTTGGACGCTTCTTTTTGTAAGTGATAAATTATAAATAAATAGGGCCACAGTTATATAACAAACGTAACAAACAAGTTTCTTTCTAAACCGTCCTTAAACCTTATCATTTTCAATTATCATTATTACGCTTCATCATATCTGTTCATTAATCCAACTGTATCTCACGTGATTAGCAACTCTCTTACAATCATTCCTTGACATCACTCATTACATGATCTCCGTATTCTAAAATTCTCTGTTATATTCTTGCACATAATAACCAGGAAACACACAAGATCTAATCAATGCCAATGAATCAATACACTAGGATGAAACTTTTGACCAAGACTTGTGATAAACCTTCTTATTCGAACAAGTTGACTGTTTAAAGTTTATATGTTAATCGATTCTTTACGAGTCACAGTAGCACATCAGAAGCGTGTGATAAGTACCCCCTAACCCACAGGTTCCGTAAATCAAAGTATTCTCTAACCCAGGTTTCTCTCAAGGATCTAAAGATATTCAAGTTATGGCGTCATCAAGAGGTGATGATCTTGAAATAAGTAGACGTGATGAAAGAGGTAATTATAAATTATGGTGCGCGATCCGATATCAACACTTATCAAAAAGCTTCACATACATGGACTTGTAACCTAGAATATCCTAACCTAAATTCATGCCCAGTCCCTACATCTATTCACATACAACTTTCAACGAAATCTCTGGGCATGAATTTCAGTAATGGTAGGATGACTATAACAAACCCAAGAATTTCAGTTAAAATGCAAAACTATTTTACTATCATCACAATTATACTGGGAAATTTTTCGCAATTATTACATACTTGCATTGTCAATATCCTTCAGTATGTCATGTAACTTACATAACTAAAGGTAACAGCTCACGCAAACCTATCTATGGCAATCCTGTCTTCATATAAGTCAAGCAAAACATCACAATATGTCAAGTAAATAACATCATATCTTATTACAAATACATTATTCTTGATAATTTCCCCATTCACACGTTATATCAAAAACGGCTTTTAAACCGTTATCATATACCTCTAAACCCTAATTCCATGAAGATTTAATATCTAAAGTGAATGTACAAGCTACTAAAGCATATGTACAAGTAATATAACATTTCATTTGAAATATAAACTCCCTACAAGTCAAGTACAAGCTTTCAAAGCACAATATACAAGTCATTAATGCATGATATCCAAAATAGCCGTTTTACCTCCGTTTTCATTCCAGTTTCTTCACCACTACTCTTGTGCAAGCAACTACACTCAATATACAATGTGTAATCCCTAATTATTCCATTCATAAGCTTTCATACCACCATTTTTAACACTCACAATAAAACCAAAAACAAAGTCAGAGAACCCTAACCCGAGAAAAATACATCTATCCAATGACCTGTTTTCTTCATTTTTATCCATTGTAAACTTAAACCAATACTCAAATAAGTTGTAATAACTTAATTTACAACATTATCAATCATATACAATCATCATTTCATCATTTTACTTCAACTATATGCAAATTGAATCCGAGAAACCCTAAACGTACCTAAATGGATCATTCGACTCGTTTACTCGTTTTTAACCATTTCAATCTTGAACAACCAATCAAATACCATTGTAAACTCATAATATGAGTTTACAATTCATTATCCATCTTTGTCTTGACAATGTACGCAAGTTAGAAAGCTAGAAAACCCTAATAATTTCAATGCAAGCCCTAAATAGACCCGCGGCTTAATCATTCCATTTTGACCCATTTTAGCTTAAACCACCAATCAAATTTCATTAATGATCATTAATACAAGGCCCAAGGTCAGTATTCTATCATCCTTGATCAAATGTACACAAATTATAAGCCTTGAAAGTCAAAGAAACCCTAAACGAGCCCTATGTGAACCCGCGACCTTATTTATTCAATTTCGACCCGTTTTAAACCAAACCACTTGCTAAATTTTGTTAATACTTCTTATTACAAACCATGAGAACATGTTTTAAACATTACTTGATGCAATGTATAGCGAATATAAGACCAAAAACAAGAGTTCAAGCCTCCATAAGTCAGTCTCAATTGATGCTATCTCTAGTACCCATGTTCTTGTACAATTTAACCCATTTTAAAGCCTCTCCTTGCAAAATAACTCACCCACATGTGTTCCTAAGTTGATTACTCAGCTGCTACAACAAATATCTAGTGTATACTTGGTCTTAAAATGAACCACATCACCTCTTTGTTTCTCTTTTCAAGCCGTGGACACAAACACCCCTTATAAGCCTTCCAACACTTCAATCTACTATCCTAGCTTATACAACTCACTCCATAGCTTCAACACTTCATCTACTAGACCTTACAAGTGTCTCACATCAGATTCATGAACTTCCTTAACCTCCTTGATCTCAAACTAGTATAAATAGAGCTAGAAACCTTCATTCATTTTCATCCCCCACTTCTTCTTTCTATAACCAAATTGAGCAAACATTCTCTGCTCCATATGATCCTAGGATCATCTAAGAAGATCATTCAAGCAAAGTGTTAAAGATTTGAAGCCCCGAGAACAAGATACAAGGAGTACGAGTAGAAATACTACCCGAAACGACCCATTTCCATTATTTTACTCCTTGAAGCTCAACCAGTTCAAGAAATTTGTCTTACTTCTCTTCTACACTCTAATAATTTTTCATGATGATTCCTATATACTCTTGTAAAGTTTCATAACTCAATTACATGCTCATTTTCCGTTTTTGATCCAAAACCTACACCCTAAACCCAAATTTTAAGTTTTTCTTAAAACGTAAATGTTATAATGTTAAATATTGTTAAAAATCTATCTAGCAGGCTTAAATAATGTTTAAATAACCACTTTAATGATAATGAAGGAATTGAACTAAAAACCCCGCATTTTATGTTTGAACCCTAAATATTGACCGTTTTGCCTTCTGAAGCCTAACAATCATTATTTTAAACTCGCGTTAGACGTTAAATCTTCATATTTTAGTTTATTATAACTTATAATGTCTATGAAATGTTAAAATAAATAATGCATGGCATTTGGACATGTTTTGTAAATATTATCATGCAAGGGGTATATATCGTTAACTTTCTAAAGTCATAACTAAAAGGACTGAATATGTCATTTATCAAGTTAAAACGTATATGGTCTATTATGACACTTTCAAAGTACAAGGTTTACTTGCTATATTCTTTTAAACTTGAAGGACAAACTTCGTAAAGTGCAAACTCCGAGTATATTTTGCCCACTTTTCAAACTCAGGGTCAAAAATGTAACATTGTTGAAAAAGTATAAAAAAATGTTAAAAACGTTACAAGACATAACATTAATAACAAATGCTTCTGTGCTAACAATTTCCAGATATTAGATCAAAAAAAACGCATAAAACACGATTATATCCATATCACAATACTAGGGAGCTTCATATTAATGGGTTTCGTCTTGGTATTATGTTCTGACTGAGTTATTGGGTTTACGATTTAAAGTGCCCTAGCTCCTCAAACATTTACTGAATGACTTCTGAATTATGATGGCCCGAACGGTGCGTTTGTTTTATTTTTTTATACAAAATGCCCAACTCTACAATAAAACTCATAACTCTTAAAACTAAAGTTCTAGAGTACAATCTTCTTAAGACTTGACATATTTACTCAGGTTGCGTGACGTAGCTGTTTACTATCATTTTGCTATATCAACATTCCCCGATAAGATTGTGATAAGGTCGTCCGCTTTTATAAATTTATTGCATCTACCTACCAGGTGAGATTCATTGCCTCGCTTTTACTTATTTACATGCTTTATAAACCTACGAGGGGGATACATGCTTGGTTAGAAACTCTTTTATATACTCATTTATCTTATAACAATGTGATTACTTTTCAAAGACTTAGTGAATTCATAGCCTCGCATTTCAATCTTTTCATAAACCTGTGAGGAGGATACCTGCTATAAATTACGAATACAAGTGTTTTCCAAATTACATGCTATCCTGACATATCATTACAATTGTTGTCTAAGTTATCTATCCTACAAGTCATTAAATTTGAATTCAAGTCGTTAAATTGACTTTGGATATTAATGTGTTAATATTACAAATCCTACAAGTCGTTAAATTTGACTTCAAGTCGTTAAATTGAATTTGGGATGTTAATATATTGATATTATGAGTTCTTCAAGTCATTAGATTGACTTTTGATGATAATGTGTTAGTGTCATAAATCTTACAAGTCGTTAAATTGACTTTGGGATGTTAATATATTGATATTATGAGTTCTTCAAGTCATTAGATTGACTTTTGATGATAATGTGTTAGTGCGATGTGCTTAGACAAGGAACAAGACCAGACAAGAACAATCAAACCAAATAGACCAAACAAGATAATAACGCAGTAATACACTGTTACTATGATAATTGCATTCGTTGCAATCATTACTAATAACGGGTGTATAATAACAATACC
>BQNB010046378.1:18084-43731 GCA_026074375.1 Tanacetum coccineum
TCTTAGTAATTTTTCAGTTAGTCCCTCCTTTAGTCCATTAGTTAAGTTTTAAATTAGTTTATTAAGTTTTAATTAATAATCAGGGTTAAGTTTTAATTAGTTCAATTAAACTTTTATAAAAAGATAAAAATTAGGGCTTTTATTTTTAATAGTTTTCGGAACTTTTTCTTTATCTAGTGAAATCTTTAGTTTACATTTTTAGGATTTAAAAATTTGTTTTCTTGCTTAATTTTCATTATTTGTTGTTTCTTAATTTCGTAGTTATAGCTTATCCAAAATATCTTTGTTCTATTCAAATCAGGATCCGAACGAAAACGTGGTTTCAATCTCACTAGTCATTGGGGAAACGACCCGGGTGATCATACTTGCCCGGTTAAACATACGTATTAAATATTATATTATATATATTTTTGAGAGTGAATTTTATCAAGGGTAACTTGGTAATCTTCTTAATTACTCTTTTAAAAAGTATTATATTTTATAAATATTTTACGTGTATAAAACTAACCAACCAGTCCACTGTGGCAAGCTTTAAGAATGTCAAAAGCTTCTTGCCCCGAAACACAACGCCTAATTACTTGGTCTGCACAGATCTTGAATAGAAAAGGGTCATCCCAGAAGTAGTGTTTGACATCTTTGAAAAACTTGTTTTTCTGTTGGGACGACATTCCCTTGACAATGAAGTTCCCCGCATGGTAGTTTGCAAAGTCGGCAAACCATGGGGTACTATCATCACGAAGAGCAACCGATCCAAGAGTCTCGAGTGGAAATGTTTCTGTGATTTCCTTGTTCTCGAACTCATTTTGGTGAGGGTTCTCAAGTCTGGAGAGATGGTCGGCGGCAAGATTTTCTGCTCCTTTTTTGTCTCGGATCTCAACATCGAATTCTTGGAGCAAAAGGATCCACCGCATCAGTCTTGCCTTAGCATCCTTTTTAGCAAAGAGATACTTTATAGCAGAATGGTCGGTATACACTATGCTCTTGGACAAAACGAGATATGACCGGAATTTCTCAAAAGCGTACACTACGGCAAGTAATTCTTTTTCGGTCGTAGTGTAGTGTGCTTGAGCTTCGGTCATTGTCTTGCTGGCATAGTGAATTGGTTGGAAATGCTTGTTCTTTCGTTGCCCTAGGACTGCCCCAATTGCAAAGTCGCTTGCATCACACATTAGTTCGAAGGGCAAGTCCCAGTCGGGAGCAATCAAAATTGGAGCCTCAGTCAATTTTCTTTTAAGTGTATTAAAGGATTCGATACACTCTTCTGAGAAGAAAAATGGAGTCTCTTTTTCAAGCAAGTGGGTCATTGGACGGGCAATTTTCGAAAAGTCTTGTATGAAACGTCGGTAAAAACCGGCATGCCCAAGAAAACTACGGACACCTTTGACAGTAGTCGGGTGAGGGAGCTTGGCTATAACTTCAACTTTAGCACGATCGACCTCAATTCCTGACTTAGAAATTTTGTGTCCAAGAACAATGCCTTCTTTAACCATAAAATGGCTTTTCTCCCAATTTAGGGACAAATTGGTGTCTTCACACCGTTTTAACATTTTTTCCAAATGGGATAGGCATGTAGAGAAAGAATCTCCGAAGACCGAGAAGTCATCCATGAATACTTCCATTGTTTTTTCGATCATGTCATGGAAGATTGCCATCATACATCGTTGGAACGTGCCGGGTGCGTTGCATAGCCCAAAAGGCATGCGGCGATAGGCAAACGTTCCGTATGGGCAAGTAAAAGTTGTCTTCTCTTGATCCTTCGGGTCAATGGGAATCTGAAAATAACCCGAGAAGCCATCGAGGAAACAATAGTATTGGTTTCCCGCGAGTCTTTCGAGCATTTGATCCAGAAGGGCAATGGAAAAGGTCTTTTCAGTCAGGGTAGGCGCTCATTCAACTTCTATAGTCAATGCACACTCTCCACCCCGTGACCAATCGAGTTGGTATCAAATCATTATCATCATTATTTGACGATGTTTATACCAACCCTTCTTTGTACCACAATGTATCAGGGCTTAATCCCAAGGACTGTCAGAGATCAGGATAAATTTAATCCGGCGCAAAGAAGTTTTTCAACTCTTTATTGATGAACTCATGGATCTTGGTTTACCCGTCTTTTGCACTCATGAACTGTTGGTTCGTAGTCCTCTTCCATAAGGATTTTGTGAGTACAAAACTCTGGATCAACACCCTTGATATCGGAGAGTTTCCAAGCGATGGCTCGCTTGTGGGACTTTAGAACCTTGATAAGAGCTGCCTTTTCCTCATCCTTTAAATCTTTCGCAATTATGACTGGCAACTTGTCGTCGCCTTCCAAAAATGCGTATTCTAAATGAGGTGGCAAGTCTTTGAGTTCAACCTCGGGAGGCTCATCAAATGATGATTTAGCTTCAACAACTTTAAGCTCTTCCCGGATTTCGGGTGAATAATCTTTATGATTCGGAAGAGGAGGCAACGGTTCACTATTGAGAAGTGCTTCTAGAATAAGAATGTCACCCTCCGGATCATAGTAAGTAGCATCAATTTCCTATAGAAATTGCTCAATCAAACGACAGGCTATAAAAGCATTTGCTTCTTCAAGAAGGAGAAAATCACTATCTCCGAAAGGAGTTAGTGTTGGTGAAGAATTTGAAACAATTGGATCGTAATCCGGAGAAGGATTACCGTATGCAACTGAATCAGAAAAACCTAAGACTTCTTGCGAGTATTCTTCACATGCCAATTCAATGACGTCGATTCGGTTTGCCGTCATATGATTGTAATTGGCCGTGTATCTCGAAGTTTGGTCCAGATTGAAGGTGATGGCCTCTTTGCCAACACGAAGGGTTATTTCACCTTCGTAAACATCTATTAATGCACGACTGGTCTTTAAGAAACTTCTCCCGAGAATTAAAGGTACTCGGGGTCTGGACGTCAAAATCAACAACGACCAAAAAATCTGCCGAGAAACTGAACTTTCCAACGCGATTAGACGGACGTCTTTAGCAATACCGATTGTTCAGTGATTGAACGGTCTGCTAGCTCTAGCGTCATGCATGTCGGGGTTAGTTCAGGAAGAGAGAGGATTCTTTTCAGACGTAATATGGCATAAAGATTAGATGCTCGCGAAGGCCGAACCTAGATCGGCCAAGGCGTTGCATGTATTAATCCCAGAAAATTCACATGGAATGAGAAATCGGCCAGGGTCTCCAAGTTTTTTAGGTAACTTGTTTAGGATGACTGCTGAGCAATTCTCGTTCAGATAGAAGAGTTCTAGCCACTTCACTCAACTCTCTTTTTCCGATAAGGTTTTAGAGTCGAGGCAAATTTCGGCATAAGGGTCAAGGCATCCGTAAAGCTAATTTCGAAACTCAAATCTCTAAAGATTTCGTAGAATTTCTCAATTTGATCGTTAGCTTTTTCACGGCGCCTTTCATCATTTCTTCTTGAAGGAAACGGAATCGATGTTTGTTGGTTAGGCCTTGGAGCACTAAAGGGAACACAAGAACGGGTTCGGAAAGTTAGATTATAGATGGAGCTTGAAAGTACGAGGTTGGACGTCTTCGGTGGTCTTTCCCGTTATCATAGGAAGCATCGTGTCCTTTGTAACCTCGGTATCACGATTCATCACTTTCGGAGGAGAAGATAAAGTAGAAGGAATCGCGGGTCCTTGATATGCAACACCACTTCGGGTGGTGATACCTTTCAAATCTTCGTTCGGGTTGGTAATAGTTTACCAGCGGGAGAGTTTTCCGCAAACCTAAGTAGAGGCGGTGTTCATTTTGATAAAGTTACTTAGCATACTTTCAAGCCTTTGGTTTGAAGTAGCCAAGTTGTTCAATTGAGCTTGCAGGTTTTGCCCCTGGTTTTGCACATTCCTCATAACCGCATCATTAGCCTTTACGTAGCTATCAAAATCGGTCTTAGACACACCTTGTGTTTGAGGAGCGGGAGCTTGATAAACTGGGGGTTGATTAACCTGGGGTTGATAAATTGGTCCTTGACTAAAATTATTACCCCGAATTTTGCTAAATTGTTCCCTCGATTTTGGTTGAAATTGATCCCCCGATTTTGGTTGCTTTGATGGTTTTGCATAGGTGGAAAACTGGGAGGTCGAATTTGGTTTGCCAACCACTGGTGGTCGGGGGCACTGGTATTACACATTGATGTAAATTAGCCGCAGCGGCTTGAGAGACGTAAGCTTGATTGTTTGTCATGATAACATTGCCAGATCGGTGGCGAGGACATACTTTATATGATGCAGCTCCACCGCAAGTCAGCCACAACTTTCCTCGACCGGTGCTTTTAAGGACGCTATGGATTTTGTTGAGCGGGGAGCTTGAGATTGATTCTTCTTATCAAGGAGTTCAATCTTTGAATCCGATATCTTTGAGTTCAGAGACTCGGAGAGATACCGTAGGTGGAAAAAGTACTTGTGTACTAATCTTTCGCTTTAGCAACAACGGGTTTGCTTCGTGAAAAAAAATTACAACTTTGGATTTGCTCTTCACATGAATTTTAGACATATCTCTCAGGGCATTTTATCCCAAAAAGTTACCACCGATGCCGTCGGCATTCCAATATTCTTGGATCCATTTTGAGTTCAAGCATATGAAGTATCGAGTTTGGCAATTCCGAAAACCCATGAATGCGGCATGCCTAAAGAAGATCATTGAATCGGTCCCATGCTTCATAAAACGATTCGTCAAATCTTTGCTGAAATCTCGTGATTTCATTTCTAAGATTTGTCGTTTTAGAAGGGGGAAAGAATTTGTTAATAAATTTCGAAACAAGATCATCCCATGTAAGAATCGATCGAGGGGGTTCTTTGTCAAGCAAATCCGGGTTGCAACCCTCGAGGGAAAATGGGAAAAGCATAACTTAACCATCGTACTCGAGACGTTCGGGAACTCATTGTAGAAGTGATCATGTGTGAAATAATGATGTGAGCATGTGGGTCTTCTTCTTTATCATGTTCCAAACAATTGCTGTTTTAGAACAAGATGTAAGTATGCCATGCTTGATCTCAAAATTGTTTGCAGTTGACTCGGAACACGATGCATCCTCGTAACCCTCGGTGGTGCTTCAAGCAATTAGAGCCATAGTACGATTATCGTCCTCGTAACATGGGAGGATTGAAATTTCTTGGTGGTTAGCTGGTTCTCCAAGATTGTGTGATTCAACAGAAGTTTGTGCGGACTTTGTGGTTGGTCGACGTCTACGGGCTTAGAACGAGTGCGCATGCACAAAATAAAATATTAAAAAGAAAATTTACACTAATGATTTATTCATAATGTATTTTTTTTCGGGAACAATGAGAATTAGAGACACTCAAATCAAATATATCAACTTACTTCACGTAGATCTAGAAAGATAAACGCACAGTGAGCGAGGAGTAGGAATAGCGCGAAGCTTATTTCTCCTTCGGGTCGTTAGTTCCTCGAAACAACCCTCCTATAGACCACTTATAGTTTGTTTAACTTTTCAGGTGAGCCGTACGTCGTAAGAGACACAAAAGACAAGTTTTTAATCTTTGTGCGAGTTGGGAGCCAACAAGTTTCACCGGAAGTTATTATGATTAAACCATCAGTTAGAATATTATATGTTGGTATTTAACCAGATATTGTGAATTTTATTATAATAAAGACAATTGTTTTATCTTTTTTGGTTTTCTCTTGTTTTCTTTTAGTTTTAAATGATAATCTATAACTATAAGAAATGAAAATATTTTTGTATATTTTTATTTTTTATAATATGATAATATACACGGATTCAAACACAAATGGCCAAAACGTAAACGATAAACGGTTTCACAGCCTCACCCGGGCAACGGGCGCCAAAGAAATTGATTGCGGCCAAACTACACCTTAAAATATATATAATATATAATAAAATATAAAATATATATAGTAAGAATAGTCGAGAAACAAAATCAATAAAACCGAGAAGTAGTATAGAATTTTCCCGGGTCGTTAATCCCCAACAAGGCTGTGCTGGAAAATCGGTACAGTCGAAAGATTGGAGTTTGAATGAGAGAAATGATTTGAGAGTGTGGAAAGTTAAATTAAACAACAACAAACAAAAACGTTTAAGAAAAACCTAAAAATTATGAAATTAAGCTAAAAAACGAGAGCACGAATCCTCCCAAGAACTAAGGTAAAAAACCTAAAATCTTCAAATTAAACCCTACAGAAGAAATTTTCACATCTAACTACTCGAGGGAACTAATTAACGAAAGGAATAAAAAAGACTAGATTGAAAACGGGAGGTCGTTTGACCCAAAAACGAGTCAAGACAAAAAAACGCACAACCAGCCCCGTTCTTTAAAATCAAAAATTACAAAAATGGACCCTAGAAAAGCGAAGTTTTTGTATTTTTTCACGTACTATATACTAAAGAAAAATTTTAAAAAAAGAAAATATTTTTTGATAATTTTTATATTTTTTATGAATTTTTAAACTTTTAAACTAAATTAAATTATAAAAAATACTAAACATACTTTTTAAAAATTCTGAAAATTACTAAATTACTCTGACACTATGACCAACCTAACGAAAAATGAGACAAAAAATTAGGCTTATAAATAAAGGCCCAAATAAGCTGGTAAACAGCTTATAGCCTAAAGTGGATAAACAAGTGTTAAATACTAAAGCCTTGGGATACTAACGTAAAATTCCCAAGGTGCGCAGCGGTAACACTTTTACCAATAAAATAGAGGTGTACGAGTAGCAAGGCCTGGTTCGAGTCTTGCTCACGCCGGTCACCCCTTGTCTCCTTTGCTTTTTTTTATAAAAAACTTTTGTGAATCCACATTTGTTAAGCTCCTTGAGCTTAACAATTTCTAAAACTACAACTTTTTCTAAAAGCTTATAAATAAGCTTAAAAAGAGCTTCTAAGGTGACAGAAGCTTAAATGAGCTTAAGGCTAAAAAAAGCTAAGTCTTTTGGACACTTTGGACACTTAAGCTAAAATTTGGACAAATAAGCAAAAAAATATTATCTAACTAGCCTAAATAAACATAAAGAGCTGAAACCTATAACTAAATAAGCTTAAAGAGCTTAAATGACAGGAAGCTAAATTAGCTTAAAGCTTAAAATGCAAAGGGCAAGGTCGTTGGAGCTGTGTTTACACAAAATTAAAGCTAAAGACAATAAGAAAAATTACCACATCAAATACACTAACCTAATTAGCTACTAGGAACACAAATAAGCTCATGGAATAAGCTCAATAAGCCAAGAAGTGGCTTAATACCCACAACAGTACTAACTTAAGAGTTAGTACTGTTGGGTATGGATTTGGCCTAGGGACAAAAACTTAGCTTAAAAATAAGCAACTAAAAGGTCTTTTTAAGGCCTGAAACTAAGGGAACTTAACAAAGAGCTTATTGGCTTTTTAGAAAAGCCAATAACTCATGCTGAGGTTAACTAATAAGCTGGATAAGAAGGCTTAAAAATGACCCATTAGCACCAGGGGAAGTAAGCCAAGGACAAGGGCTTATATTGACAGCTTTGAATAAGCTGTCAAATAAGCTCAAAATACAAAGATAAGTTAAAACAGATGAAAAATGACTTAAGGGAGGTGACTATGCTCGTAAAATCTAGCTTATAAAAACAATTAAAGATGGCTGATTTTTGGCTCTTGAAAAGTGGGATTTTTTCTTTTCAAACTGACAACTTACACTTTGACAGCTTTGGACTCAAAAAGTCAAGTGACAACAAAGTACTCTGTTTACAACTTGTTTAGACACACAATTGACACTCTTTTTAAACCACAACTCAAATTTACAATGGCTTATCCAAATAAGCCATTGATTCTCTTTTAGCCCAACAGTTTCAAATAACACTTGTAACAACTTAAAAAACAGGTTTTGACTAAAAAGCTTTAGAAAAACAGACTTAAATAAGCTCAAACACTTAAGCTAAAGTCAACTCTATAACCCCAACCCATGACACACCATTTTGACCTGTTTTCCTACTTAACCCAAACACCCGCTCTTAAAATAGCCTTAAAGCTTTTAAGCTTATTAAGGGTGGATTAAACCATGGAATTCAAAGATAGTAAGCTAAACATGCATAAAAGACATAAATAAGCAAAAATTAACAATAAACAAGCACTGGAATAAGCTAGAGTAAAAAGTGACAGTAGCTAGGCTAATTAAGACAGAAAATGAGAAAAACTTGCACAATGGAATTTTAAACTACAACACTTATATTTTAAGCACTAATAAGCAACAATAAGCATAAATAAGCATACCCAAAAAGAAAATAAGCGATAATAAGCTGCAATTAAGCTAATGCTAAAAATAAGCTAAAAATGGAAATTGAGAACTTACAAAGCCCTTTGCTCTAAACAAGGGCAAATAAGCTAGTGAAAGCTTAATCTACAAGCTCCAGCTTATTAGAAATAAGCTGGTATTGTCCATAAGCCCATCCAAATCCGGCTTATCATCCAAAGTAACAAGCATGGTATTTTAGTGGAATTTCGTTAAGTACCAAAGTTCAAATTTTTACTTAGCTTATTAACTGTTAAGTGATACGATAGCTGTATTAATAAGCTTATTTAAGAGCTTTTTAACACATATAAAGGTAATTTAAGCAGTTGTGGACAAAAAAAAAAAAAAAACTAAAAAAAAAAACGGGTATAAAACCTTAAAACTTCAACACTTCATTAACTTTTAAAAAGAGTACAAAGAACTTGCAATAAGCTGTAAATAAGCTGAAAGAAACATAAAAAATGACTTAAATTAATGAAAGATAAAAGAACTTCTACACTACATACTAAGAGTTCGGCTCACATAGCCTCCTATTTATACTAAGAGCTACGTCTTCAGCCCTTCTTTCTTGTGTTTCTTCTGTGAGAGACTTCAAAACCTTAATCCCAGCCATTGATAGCAATTGACTATAGGAATACAACTTTGTTTTAGTTGCTTGACTTCTCGATCCATAATCTCCACTGGTTCTTCTACAAAGTTGAGTTTGTCATCAAGCCGAAGCTCTTTCATTGGAATGACAAGGGATTCGTCAGATAAGCATTTCTTTAAATTAGAAACGTGGAAGGTATTGTGGACATTTCTGAGTTCTTCAGGAAGTTCTAGTTTATATGCCACTGGGCCAATCCGTTCAAGGATTTTGAAAGGTCCAATGTACCGAGGATTAAGCTTTCCTTGTTTTCTGAATCGGATGACACCTTTATGAGGTGACACTTTTAACATAACACAATCTCCAACTTGAGATTCTAAAGGCCTTCGCCTTACATTGGCATAACTTTTCTGCAGGTTTCTTGCAGCTTGCAAGCATTGTCAAATTTGCACTATCTTTTCAGTGGTTTCATGGATTATTTATGGTCCCGTAAGTTGAACATCTCCAACTTCGGCCCAGTAAATAGGTGATCTGCACTTTTGACCATAAAGTGCCTCAAATGGTGCTGCCTTAATATTGGCATGGTAACTGTTATTGTAAGAAATTTCTACTAATGGTAAGTGTTTTTCCCATCCTTTTCTAAAATCTATAACACAGGCTCGAAGCATGTCTTCGAGTGTTTGGATGGTCCTTTCACTTTGCCCATCAGTTTCAGGATGATATGCCGTACACATGTCTAATTGAGTACCTAAAGCACTTTGTAATGATTGCCAGAATCTGGACGTGAAATGACTGTCACGATCCGGGATGATAGATATTGACACTCCATGCCGGGAGACTATTTCCTTTATGTAAAATCTTGTAAGGGTTTCCATACTATCTGTCTCTCGGGTAGGGATGAAATGTGCGGATTTGGTAAGGCGATCGACAATGACCCATATTGTGTCATGTCCGTTTGATGTTTTGGGTAGTTTTATAATGAAATCCATCGTTATTCTTTCCCACTTCCACATAGGAATCTCCGATTGTACTAGTAAGCCGGATGGCTTCTGACATTCTGCCTTAACTCTAGAACATGTCAAACATTTGCCAACATATTCAGCGATGATTGCCTTCATGTTAGGCCACCAATAGAGTTTCTTTAGATCCTGATACATCTTGTCAAAACCTGGGTGAATGGAACACTTTGATTTATGGGACTAATGCATGATTAAGTCTCTCAGATTACCAAAAAGTGATAACCAACTTTGGTTTTTAATACAACGAGTTCCATCAGGATGTACTTCAAATGCTTTGTCCATTCCTCGTAAGTTTTCAGCCTTGATGTTTTCTTCCTTGAGTGCTTCAGTTTGAACTTTGAGAATTTGTGATGGTAATTTTGGATGAATGGTCATAACTAATGATCTAACTCAGAGTGGTTTGATTCGTTCCTTCCGGCTTAAGGCATCTGCTACGACATTTGCCTTTCCAGGATGGTAGCGAATTTCACAATTGTAATCTGCAAGCAATTCTAGCCAATGGCGTTGTCTCATGTTCAACTCTTTCTGATCAAGGATATGCTAAAGACTTTTATGATCAGTGAACACAGTACATTTGGTGCCATACAGATAGTGTCTCCAAATTTTAAGAGCGAACACTACTGCTCCTAATTCGAGATCATGAGTGGTATAGTTTTCTTCATTAGGCTTAAGTTGTCGGGATGCATATGCAATAACCTTCTCTCTTTGCATTAACACCGCTCCCAGACCTTGATGGGATGCATCACAGTAAACAACAAAATCATCATTTCCTTCTGGTAATGCTAAGATTGGAGCTTCACATAGCTTCTGTTTTAGTAGTTGAAAAGCCGACTCTTGGTCTTCGCCCCAGATATACTTCTTGTTTTTCTAGGTTAATTCAGTCAAAGACTTTGCAATCTTCGAGAAATCTTTGATAAATCTCTGATAATAGCCGGCAAGTCCTAAGAATTGACGTATTTCTGTGGGTGTAGTAGGAGATGTCCAATTCTTAACTGCTTCAATCTTGGCGGGGTCAACATGAAGTCCTTGACTATCAATTAAGTGTCCAAGAAATTGCACGATACGAATCCAGAAATCACACTTGGAGAACTTGGCATACAACTTCTCTTTCTTAAGTAATTCTAGGATTATTCTTAGATGATTTGCGTGCTCTTCTTTGTTACGGGAGTAGATAAGAATATCATCGATGAACACTATTACGAATTTGTCCAAGTATGGTTTACACACACGGTTCATGAGATCCATGAATACAGCAGGTGTGTTAGTTAAACCAAATGGCATCACTTGAAATTCATAGTGTCCGTATCTTGTTCTGAAAGCAGTCTTGGGAATATCTTCATCCCTGACTTTCAGTTGATGATAGCCTGATCTTAAGTCAATCTTCGAGTAGACACTCGAACCTTGAAGTTGGTCAAATAAGTCATCAATCCTGGGTAATGGGTAACGATTCTTTATGGTAAGTTTATTCAACTCCTGGTAATCGATACACATTCTGAAAGATCCGTCTTTCTTTTTAACAAATAAGATAGGAGCTCCCTAAGGCGACGTACTTGGTCAGATAAAACATCGATCTGATAATTCTTAAAGTTGATCAGATAGTTCCTTCATTTCTGAAGGAGCTAATCTATAGGGTGCTCGGGCTACAGGTGCTGTTCCTGGGATTAAATCGATTTAGAATTCTACTTGGCGAACGGGAGGAAGGCCAGACAGATCTTCAAGAAAAACTTCCGGAAATTCTCTGACTACTGGTATATCTTCTAGTCGTTTCTCGTCCAACTTCTTCTCCATTACTTGGATTATGAAAACTAGACAACCTCAGGATATATATCTTTCGGTTTTTATACAGGATATGAGATTTAGTCGGGTTTTACTTTGGTCACCTCAGATGATCAAAGTTTCACCGTTGATTAGGATGTGGATGACTTTCTCGTCACAGATAATTCTAGCATGATACTTGGATAACCAATCCATACCAATGACGTCGTCAAAACTACCGAGTTTGATTGGCAAAAGATTAATTTTGAAAGGTTGGTTTAACAAAGTCAGAGTTGCACCCTGAATAACGGTGTTTGTGCTTACTAGATTTCTGTCAGCCATTTCGATATTGTAAAAGGTATCTATTGTAATGGGTGGAATATTTAGCTTAGAGGCAAGAGATATGGATACGAAGCTTTTATCGGCTCCAGAATCAAATAATACTCTAGCTAGATGTTGGTTTAGAAGGAACATACCCGTGACTACGTTCGGGTCTTGGTGAGCATTCCTATCCCTCAACATGTAGGCTCTTCCTTGGGCATTGTTGTTGTTGCTCTTTCAGCACTGATTTGCATAATGTCATTTCTCTCCACAGGCATGACAAGTAACTGTCACTAGTATCAGATTACTTCCAGTGGTGGCGCTTTGTTTCTATAGTTCTTGGTCAGATGGCCCACCTTGTTGCAAGTATTACACTTAACAGTGCAAGGTCCTGTGTGATGCAGAGTGCATTTCTTACACAAAGGACGGTTTCCAATATACCCATTATTTTCAGTTGGAGTGACAGCATAAGACCTGAAGGTTTCCTGTCTTCTGTTCTGTTGTGGTTGGTGATTATTGTAGCGGTTGTTGGTGTTGATGTTACGATAGTTGTTGTTGTTAAAATTTCTTCTGTCGTCAAATTTTCGTTTGTAATCACTTGATACTTGCACCGGAGTGTGCTTTGTTACCTGATCCATTAGCCTCTAGGCTATGTTAATGGCTTCCTCTAGAGTTTGAGGTTTAGAGGCGGTAACATTCCCTTCAATACTTCGAGGCAATCCCCCGATGAAAACTTCCATCATTTTCTCAGAATCTGGCACCATAGTGGGACACAAGGTTGCCAATTCCTGGAATCTTCTCACATATGTCTTGAGATCATTCCCCTTCACAGTCAGATGGTAAAATTCGTCTTCCATCTTCTGGACCTCAGTTCGGGGACAATACTTCTTTATCAAAAGCTTCTTGAATTCAACCCAGGTAATCTTGTAAGCTTCTTCTATCCCAATAGGTTGGGCAAAAGAATTCCACCAGGATAGAGCTTCTTCAGTTAAAGTACCAGTAGCAAACTTCACCTTGCAGTCTTCGGTACAGTTGCTACGGGAAAACACTGATTCAGTTCGCTCAAACCAGCGGATAAGTCCAACAGCTCCTTCTGAACCTTTGAAGTTGATAGGTTGGCAGCTCATGAACTCTTTGTAGCTACACTTTCTTGCTACAGGAGCTTCTCTTTCTCCGGTGTTCCTATTGGTATTGTCAGCATTTGCCATTGTTGCAGCTTGTGCTTCCAGAGCTGCGGTAACACTGTCAGCAACTAGTTTCCTGATGGCAGCTTGAGTCATGGCTGGTGCTTCAGATGTTGATGTCCTTTTGGGAGGCATTCTATCAACATAAGACAACACGTAATAAGAATGATATCACAAGTCTTAAAATGCAATGCTTATTTTTGAACTTTAAGCATTTTTAACAATAGTGATATTGAAATCATAGATACTTATTTGATATGGATTCTAACAAGCATCTGATTTATTAGAAGTCACGGTATGATTCATAATGATGATCATAATGATGAAGACGGAGATGAAATATAGGACACATGATGAATATAAAATGGGATCACCATTATATTATATCATGAACGACTTGCCTTTGTACTGTACATAGTCAAAATTTGACAAGTGTTGTTATTTATACCACACATCCCGTGGCTAGGTTCTATCAAAAGCTATAACTAGTATATAATCTAGTAGTCTGATGGTCCTTCCTGGTTGCCCTTGTGTTCATAGATTACATTCAGAAGACTTTCCTTATCTGCTTGGGGACGAGCCTGGATATCTTTGATGATTTGTTCTAGATTAGCAATCCTGAAGCGAGCCAGAGCAATCTTGCTGTTATTTCCCATTTGCTTTCTTTGAAGTTTAGCAATTTAAGTATGAGACTCTCAGAGTTCAGCTTCCAGATTGTCAAAATCTTGTTGTATGATTACCTGACCTTTTTCAAGACCTTCTTTTTTGTCTTCTATGAGCTCAATGCGGTCGAGAGAGAGTTCATTTAGGTGATTTAAAATTTCCTCAATTTGCTCTTTGTGACATTCCAGACTTGTCTTACGAGAGCTTTCTCCTATCTCAAATTCTTGAGGTAGGGCAGAAGTAGAGGAGGATGATCGGTCACGACCTCGTTTCTTAAGTGGCAATAATTCCTCAGCAAGAAAGAATTCTTGAGGATTAAACATTAGAGATAGCATTGAAGATGGACGCACAATAGTTAGCTGGTATGTGCGTAATTACACATACCTTTTGCCTATAAAAACGTGCCTAAAATGACCAAAATATACCAAAAAATAAATTGTATTTGTGTGTTTTGTGATTTATGATTATGCAGGTAACAGATATTCACTAAAAGACAAAAATCAAGTCAAAATAGACAAAACCGAGCACAGGAACGGAAAGAGCATGAAAAAGTCAAGTCAAGTCAAAGTCAACCAAAAAAAAATCAACCAAGTCAAAGTCAAAAGTCAAAAACGAAGCCGATATCGAAGAAATATAAAATGGGCCAACCCGCACCCAAGTTAATAGGTCGGGTCAGCCCATTAATCATCAATTATAAGACTTTAGCTTTTAAGCTTTTATAAAAAGCCTAATCCAAAACCCCTATAAAACCGGCCCAATCCCAAATCCCAAACCACTTAACAACCATTAACCATACACCCTTAACCCTTATTACACCAAAGGTCCTTAAACCTTTGCACCGTTAGTCCAAAAGGACTAACGGTGAAAACACATAACTGAATTCAGAGTAAACCCTGTTACCCTGTATCCCAATTAAAAATACCCGCCAAAACCTACTATTCATCATCCCACTCACCTCGACCTCTGCACCATCAAACAAACCCATCACTCTCACCCACTGCCCCACATCACAAACCAACAAATTCATGTTGGCAATCCTCTCCAACCTCATTCGTCTATTATAGAAGACAAGAAATCAAAGGTTGAGATTGATGGACTTAGAGAACACTCAAGAATGGATGGCTATGATGATTTTGCAACTCTTTCCTCATAGAAGTAACACAAGAAGCACACCATGTACCCTTAGTTTTCTCTATAAATAGGCTAGGTTTTCCTTTGTAAAAGTATCTAGTGTAGAAGTAATTTAGGAGCAGTGTAATTTACTTTTTAATGTTTTAAATTTATGTTTTTTAAGTCTTCAAATTCTATCATTTAAACTTTTAAGCTTTGTAATCCTTTTATGTTTAATGAAAATTTCAGTTTTTATGCTTATACAAATCCGTCTCTTTTAGTCATTATGCATGTTTGTAAGTCATTTCTATAAGCTCTTATAAGCCTTTAGAACCTATTTTACTAATATATGCTTTTCCCATAGTTTTTGTGAGTTTTGTGTGTCATTGGAATCAAAACTTGGTTTTTAGCTTTATGGATGATAAGCTAGAAATGGATGAGCTTATGGGTTTGGATTCAGCTTATTGACAATAAGCTGAGTCCCTAGAGCTTTTAGAAATTTCATTTAAGCAAAGGACAAAGGTACTCTTCCTTTACTTTTTTTAGCTTAATTTTTGAATTTTAGCTTATTTGCCTTTTCAGCTTATCATTACTGCTTATTCAATGCTTATTACTGATAAATCATGCTTAGTTTGCCTAAATGTAGTTTATTATGTTTATTACATAGCTTAGAAGTAGATTTGAATGAAGAAAAGATCATTTAGAGTTTCTACTGTTTCATTAAGTATTAATACTGCCTATCTAGTTCAGCTTATTTAATGCTTATTTCTCCATAACTTTGGCTTAAATATCCTTAACATGCATAAACATCCATCTGTTTTCATAAATTAGGCATTTTCATAATTTGTTTTTAGCTTAAAATGAACTTTAAGTTTTTAAAGGGGTGTTTGGGTTAAGACTTAAAATGGGTCAAAATGAGTTAAAAATGGTTTTGGGTCACTAAGCCATCTTTAACAAGCCTTTTTAAAGTGAGTTAATCTGTTTTTATAAGTTTTCAAAGATTAAAATCAAGTTTTAAGGTGTCTTGTACAAATTCCTTTAATCTGTGGTTTTGAAAGTTTTCTAAATTGTTTGTATTTGATTTTTACTTAAAAGTTTGTTTTAAGGTCTTGTTTTACTTCATGTTGAGTCTAAATGCAGTAGGATAAGAGTAGATTAAGTTTTCGTTGCCATTTGTGGTTTTGGGTCAAAACTGTCCAAGTTTGGTTTTCAATGTATAAAAGGTTAAACACCATTTTTCATGTTCATTTTTAGATTAGTTAAAATCAGTTTTACGATCTGAAAATTATAGCATAAGCTCTTTGGTGTATGAACTTTATCTATTTAAGCTTGTTTTGGATTTTGAAACTCATTTACTTGCTTAAAAGTAGGCCTGCAAAAAGCTTTTTGTCCTTTAAAGAAAACTAAAAAGTGTGCATTTTGAGTAATCAGGTTTTTCATAAGCCTTTTTCATGGCTTATATGAATTTCAAAATCCTTTTTCTTTACTGATTATTGTAGCCCATAGGATAAGCTTTCTCTGCATATAAGTCACTTAGCCATAAGGATCGCTTAACTAGCTTAAAAATAAGCTAGAAAGTGTCCCTAGGGCTGTTTGGCTAACAGTTTTAGCCAAAACTTCTTATTTGCTTATTTGAGTATTGTAGCTTTTAGTTTTGCTTAATGTGTGTTTTTTATTTGCTTATTAGGTTAGGTTTTAGGCCCTTGTAGCTTATTCAGCTTAGGTTTGAGCTTATATAAGCTTATATGCTTAATTAGCTTAAGGCTTATAGCCTTTTAGTTTCTTTTTAAGTTAGACTGTCCTAATGCTTTTTAAAGCTTTTCCAGCTTATTTGTTAACTTATTTTTGATTCATAGTGCTTATTGTTAGCCTTAATTATATTAAGTCAAACAAGAATGTTATCGGTCTTATAAAGTCAAACTAGGTCTTGTATTATAATAGGCTAGTCGGGTTCAACGTCCGTGTTTCGGGCTCAAAGCCCAAGATATGCCAAGCTCTACCGAAGTAGAAAGCCCATACGCCTACTAGTTGGCAAGGGGTATAAAACAAACCCTCTCCACACATGGAGAGGGTGTTGGTTGCATTTTTCATTCATTTTGTAACTTACCTTTCTCTCTCTAATCTAACATTCCTAGTTTCTTTCTCTCTCTACTTTTCTTTTCTTATTGCCGGCTCAAATCGAGCTTATTAAGGGGTTTATTCAAGTTCAAGGGGTATTCGGTGATTGTTTTTGTGGTTTTGATTTGGTTCGTGGTCCTTAAGCATAAAAAAGGTCACGACTTGTTGTTTTTAATGGTACTAAAAACGCCTTAACTACATAACTTGGGTCTTATAAACGTCTACGTTCTCAAACTTCAAGACTTGGTTTGGTTTTTTATTCACAAAACTCACGACTTAATTTCTCTTTGGTCTCCTAAGTGTTGCGTTTTTGGCAAACTTTGTTCTTTATCGTGTCCTACATTATTTTCGTGCATTGAAACAAGGATTTAGTGGCAAAAAGGCTTAATTCGAGCTTGTTTGAAGATCATTTCTTCATTGCGTTTTGTCATTCTTCATTGCGTTTTGTGGATTATTGCTCGTTGCGTTTTGTGTAGGAGACAAAGAAGTACAACTTGAAAATGACCTCGTACTTGTTGCGTTTTGAATAACTCTTGTTTAGCAGGTTGCGTTTTGTTCAGAAACTTGCGTTTTGTCTTTGAAGCTAGACTGCGTTTTGCCTACTACAAGTAAACTTGCGTTTTGTCAAGTGATTGAAGACCCTTAATGCAACAATACTAAACGTTACTCTGCCCAATTTTTCTAAACATTGCGTTTTGTGTCGAAACAGATTGCGTTTTGTGTAACAAAACAGTTGCGTTTTGTCATTAAAGTGTTGCGTTTTATGTAAAAAGGAAAAATTGTGTTTTGTCTCGGATATCTTGTGCTTTGTGAAGACTGCGTTTTGTCGAGAAAGTTGTGTTTTGTGAAACCCATTGCGGTTTGTGGTATTGCGTTTTGTCCGAGAACAAAATCTTGCGTTTTATGTTACACTGTGTTTTGTCCGAGAATTAATGTTGAGGTTTGTCTAAAAGTAATTGTAGACTGTGTTTTGTCTTAACATTGCGTTTTGTATCACACTTTTTGGAACTTGAACTTCATAACTTCCAAAAGGACTTCACAGTTTCGGACAAACCTCAAGGACTATCTTCAAGGACTTATAAACTTCACTTGGACTTAACATACACCCAATCAAATCATAATCATCTTAATTCATACTGAAAATGTCAATTAACTTATTCATTTACGGTCGTCTTCTTGATTTAGTAAAATCCGCGAAAGAATTCTATTTCTCGGTCTAATCATAGAATTGTAAAATCCCATGAACGTTAATTCATTTAAAACCACAATCCATATTCACTTACATATTAAGATCCGATATCCATTTACTAAATCATCAAAATGCAAATTCAGAATTACATATTTGCAAACTCAACTATCGAAATGCTCTTCATAATTGCTATATGGAATAGCGGGTAGCAAAGTTCGTTTCCACCAATGGTTTATGCCACCCCAGGTAATTACGTTTCAGTGAGAAATCCAGAATCAAAGACGATACATTCAAACCAAACCTAACAGTGAACTCATCCACATTGTCTCCAAAATCCACCATAGCATATGTATCAAGGGCTTGAGAGATCGTTCCAGTTGTTTGAAGGTAGTTCTGAACAGCTACAGTAGTATTTGGAGAACTATAAGAATTTTCCACAAGACATACGCGATCAACTGAATGCTGATGCTGAAGCCATTCAGATCATTCTCAAGGGATAGATAAACGATTATCGTACTCCACAGTTGATGCTTGTCCAGAATGCATTATGAAATGTTGGAAAATGCCATTTCAAAGGTTTGAAACAAGGTGAAGTCATAATGTACAGGATCCTTTGAAACAATTTTATATTGGAGTTTAGAAAATTCACATCACGGATGGTGAATCACTTGAATGTATTACTCATGTTTTACTAGATGATGAATGAGCTTGTCCTAAATCAGTGTCATGTTACAAATCATCAAGTGAATGTCCAGTTCTTACTTCAACTACAACCAGAATGGAAAAGGTTTGTAACATTATTAAGCAGAGCCTAAGAGCTGAGACTGTCTCCTTTCACAAGCATTTTTGACCTTCTGAATAGCAAAACACCAGAATGAGGTCTATTGAGTTAAGAGCTGAAAGACTAGCACGTACTGTAATCCTCTTGCATTGTTGCTTCAAACAACAACCAGTTTACCATCATCAAAACCATCCTACTCAAAACACACAATATTCCTCCACCAGATCACAACAATCTACCAGAAACAGAGGAAAAGCAATTGTTACCTCTTCTGCTCCTACTTATGATCCAGAACCTGATACGGTTACTGAAGATGATGAAATGTCCAAGGACAAAGAGATTGACAAACTCATGGCTTTAATTTCTCTCTCGTTTAAGAAAATCTACAAACCTACCAACAACAACCTTCGAACTTCATCAAACTCCAGTAGAGCTAATCAAGATAATTCTCCAAGACTCAACAGAGGCACTGGGTATGATAATCAGAGGGCAGTTAATGTTGCTGGGGCTAGGGAAAATGTAGGTACTCCGGTTGTGCAGAAGTCTAGGATTCAGTGTTACAACTGCAAGGAATATGGGCATGTATCAAGGGAATGTCAGAAACCAAAACGAGTAAAGGATGCAGCTTATCATAAGGAAAAGATGTTATTGTGTAAACAAGAGGAAGCTAGGGTTCAGTTGAATGCAGAACAAGCTGATTGGAAGGATGATACTGATGATGAGTCTGATGATCAGGAATTGGAAGCACATTATATGTACATGGCACAACTTCAAGAGGTTACTCCAGATCAAGTTGACAATTCTGGACCAATCTTTGATGATGAGCCAATGCATAAGGTACAAAACAATAATGACAACTATAATGTGTTTGCCATGGAAAATGAACATCCTGAGCAACCTGAATCTAGTAATGACATATATCTGGCGGAACATGGTGACACCAATATCACTATTGATTCATTGGATATATGTTATGATAGAGTTCAGGATGACC
Source organism: Tanacetum coccineum (assembly GCA_026074375.1). Lineage (NCBI taxonomy): Eukaryota > Viridiplantae > Streptophyta > Magnoliopsida > Asterales > Asteraceae > Tanacetum > Tanacetum coccineum. Next base: position 38,053 of record BQNB010046378.1, read on the forward strand.
AGGATGATACTGATGATCTTGATCAAGAATGTGATTTGCTTGCTTTTTTAACTTAGAAACTAAAATGTAAAATTGATGACAGTAAAAACCGAAATAAATTTTTGGAATAATCAAACAAGGCTTTAGTTGATAAATTGAAAGGTGAAATTGAAGATTTCAAAACTAAAAATAAAAGTTTAGAATCATCAAATTCAAAGCAAGCAACATTGAAATGTCCAAGACTAATCAGTGATGTTTAAAGACCTAAGAAGTTTCAAGCGGACTTTTTAAGTATAAGTAGTGATTAATGCGTCAAAGGTGGAATGGATTGGCAAAAGTAAGGGGCGATTTTAATGTCATTACAAAATCGTTTTTGAAAAATCATCTAATGCATATACTCCAACATATAAATGATTTAAATCTCTAAACGATTTCGGATTTGAAAAAGGAGCTTTGTACACAGCAAAGAAATCCATCTCCATAATGTACAAGCTAAAGATGGCTCAAATTAAGCTTTACAAAACTATGAAGACAAGGAACTTGATAAAGTCCATTGCATTAGAAACAAAGTCAGGTTTTGAATGTTGTTGTATTTATAAAACGGCCTATCTGTTCAAAATGAATATGCTTAATCGTAATTGTTAAAAGAGTTTTGCAATAACCTGAGTTCATTCAGAAAGCTATCAAGGCGTATCATCGTCTGTATGATATAGGTGGCTACAATGATAATCTTGCGTTGATTGTTAGCCCTGATTCTACGAAACGATTCGTATTGAAAAAGACGTCGATTCTAAAATTAAGCGTTTTAATCAGACCGTTTGATTTTGATCGTTGAAATCAGTCTTATGATTGGTTCGTTCCACAACGGGAAAAGTCGGCTGAACTACAATATTTTCCAAAAACATCAATGTTGTGTCATACATCTTTCTTATAGGAATTTTCAATAGAGTCTTTTCGTTAACAATCAACTTCTGTTAGAAACGAATGGATGAATCCATTCTTGGGATCATAAGTATAAAAAGCTCTAAGAATTTTCTAAGATTAAATAAGTGGTTGGCAGATTTTTGATGGAGGGGAACGTTGCAAAAAAACAATTGCCAAAAGAACATATTGTGGTAAACATGATCCCCCCCCCCATATGTCATTCAAAACACAATAGAGAAATTTTAGCCCACAAAATTAGCTAATTGAATTCGGGTGTTGACACCAATTACAACTTGTGTTTAATTGAGGAAATGGTTGCTTGTTTTGAGATACTTTCTAATTCTCTTGAACATGAAGTAGAAACTCTCAAATCTCAACTGGTAACTCAAAAAAACAGTTTTTGAATGATAATCGACCGACTTTCAAGGGAAATTTACTATGCTGATCAACATGAATGTAATATTGGTATATACATGATTTAGTTTGAATTTTCGATTGGCATGTATTATGTAGAAACATGGGAAAAATGTGACATCTTGTAGTAAGAGCTTTCAATGAGTAGAACATGTCAAGGAATTTTGATATCTCTTCAGATATTGGATTAATCTTGAACTTGATTTAAAAAACTTTGTAAGGAAAAGATAATACTAGCAAATCTTTCGCAAAGTAAATCGGTCATACGTATTCTGGATGAACGATGATTTATTTTGAATTCAAGACTTGAAAGCTCAAGAAAGAACAAAGGAATTGCAATAAGTGAGTTGAGAAAACTCATAGAAAAAGTGAAAGGTGAAAAATTGTGGTAAATAAGTTTGAAAATCATCGGTTAATCGACAACCGGAATGCGTTTAAAGTCAAAGACAATCATTTCTAGGTAAACCAACTATTTTTTCAACGATCTTTTGAAAGAATGATTTCTCAAAGTCAAAAAACAGTTTACCAACAAAATGTGTCAAATGATTTTTCAAACCAGTCACTGCACAGATTTTGCCTCAGAATATGTTGCCAATTTCAAGAAACATAAATGTGATCGCACCAGGAATGTACAAAGTGCACACAAAGCCTACTCAAACTAGAACACCTCAGTTGCATCAAGACATTAGGAAACCTAACAAACGCGTGTCTTTCTCTACAGGAGTAATTCCCAATACTAATGTTAGCAGACAACAGCTTAAGAGCAATCATCTGGAAGATAGAGTCTTGTATAACAATAGTCAAGGGAAGAAGCAAAAAGTAGATAGCACCTTAGGAAGTTTAAGTTTCAAATAATAAACGTCTCCTAACTACGTGTAATGGGACTGTTTGAATGCTAGACGCAAATGTTCAACTTTGTCTGTGTGTTTACTTGTGAAAGTGTTGTGATGATACAATCATGATTTGTGTGTTCTACAGTATTAACAATGGAGTGTATTCTAGACTAGACACCTATGGCTGTGCCTATTAGTACTAGAGAACCCAAGCATAATGTGAACCAATCTGTTGCAACATCCAGTAAGAAAACCATTGCAACAGACTCCACTGTCAAGAAATCTAGAAACATAACTAGGAAGTTATATGAGCAAGTTAGTAAGACATGCAGTTGGTGGTATCCTAAGTATACACCATCTGGATACAAATGGAAACCTAAGTCTCAAAAAGGAAATGTTAACCCAAACGTTAGTATGCCTCTAGGAAATGCATCTAGAACTGCTAATATTTGGAACATAAGACTCTAGGTGTTCAGTTTGTACTATTTCCATTGTCTTCAAAATTTTTGCAGCTCGTCGAGTTAATTTATTATAGTAGACTATGGGTGCTCAAAGCACATGACAGAAAGCTCAAAGTTCTAACTAATTTGTGGTGAAAATTTCTGCGCGCACGGTGAAGTTTTAGAAATCGAATAAATGGCACCAATTCTTGGTTATGGAGATCTGGTTCAAGGTGCTATTACTATCAAAAGGGTTTATTACGTCGAAGGGCTTAATCACAATTTATTCTCCGTTGGTCAATTTTGTGATGCGGATTTGGAAGTTGCTTTTCGGAAGTCTTCATGTTACATCCGTGATTTGAAGGGAAATGATCTTCTCACAGGTTCTCGTGGCACAGATTTGTATTCCATTACTCTTCAAGATTCAACATCTCCCAATCCAATTTGCTTAATGGCTAAAGAACTCGTTCTCAAGCACTGGTTATGAACTCGTCGTCTATCTCATTTAAACTTTGACACATCAACTTGCTTTCAAAGAATAATATTGTGACTGGCCTTCCAAAATTGAAATCGTTTAAATTTCATCTTTGTTCTTCTTGTGAGTTGGGAAAGCAACAAGGAAGTTTTTCACACTAAGACTACCCGAGCTCTAAAAGTCGGATAAATATTTTTTAGAAAACCTTCTTTTATCATAAAGTTTGTAAGAAAATTGGTTTTGCTTTCGTAGGGTCTAATTTGCAAAATTTCGATTTTTAAAGAACGGGATTTGTTCTCGTTCTCGTTTTTCGTGTTTTAACGCTCATTTTAACTCCGTTTTTCTTCTAGTTTTCTTTAAACTTACTTTTTAGTCAAATAGAGTCCATTAAAAAAAATTAAGTTAGGTTTAATTTTAGAAATTTAGGGTTTTTGAACTCCGTTTAAGGGTCCCATTTTGCGTTTGTAGTTAAAATTTGGTTTCCCGTTATTTGTCTTCGTGCTTAATTGTTATAATTTGTTTATTTTTTTTTTCAATCTTTGTCTTCAATTCAAATCATTGTCCAAACATCAAACGTGGTTTTAATTTCATAAATCGTTGGGGAATAACGACCCGGGAATCATACTTCCCGGTTTATATACGTATTTTATTATATATATTTGACAAGATTTTCCTTTTTACCTTTGTCCTCAAGGGTAATTTGGTAATTTTTCATCATATTATATATTTTATAATTACGTATATATATATATTCTAACGAATCATAATGCATGTATTTTTGTTGTGTATTCTACTCAGTCAAAGGCTTACAGGGTATTTAACAAGAGAACAAGAATGATAGTTGAAACAATTCATGTTAACTTTGACGAATTGCCTCAGATGGCGTCAGATCATGTCAGTTCTGACCCCGGTCCACAATGTTCAACAACGGTACTTGAACAAGACAGTTTAAGTCCCGGTCCACAAAGTCCAGAAAATGTTCCTCAAGTTGCTGAGACAGTAACAACGTCAAATGAGCTGGAATTGCTTTATAGTCCGATGTTCAGTGAATTACTCAATGGAACTTCTCATGTTGTGTCAAAGTCTTCCGCTGTACATGCTGCTGATAATCCTGATAAACGTCAACAACATAACACAACTCACACTTCTACAACAACCGATGTTGCAGATCCACCTCCATTGAACATTCATTCAACACATCAAACTCCAACTCAAGTACCAACTGTCACTGCACCTGAGAACATTATTCAAGCAGAAACCAATACAGAAAATGCACAATTTGACGAAGATGAATTTATCAACATCTTTAGTACACCGGTACAAGAACAAGGGGAGACATCATCTCGTCATGTTGATTCATCAAACATGCATACTTTCTATCAACACCATCCTTCTGCACAACGTTGGACAAAAGATCATCCATTAGAACAAGTCATTAGAAATCCTTCTCAATCAATTAGAACAAGACGTCAGCTAGAAACAGATGGCGAGATGTGTATGTTCGCACTCACCGTGAGTCAAACCAAACCAAAGAACATCAAAGAAGCCATGGCTGATTCTGCATGGATTGAATCAATGCAGGAAGAACTTCATCAGTTTGATCGATTAGATGTATGGGAATTAGTCGACAGACCACTTTGCAAAAATGTCATTAACTTAAAGCGCTCTGGAAAAACAAACATGAGGAGGAAAATACTGTCAAATCGCAATAAAAAAAAAAAATCAGTACTTGTAGCTAAGTGGATATGCTCAAAATGAAGGCATATGATTTCGAAGAGTCATTTGCACCAGTTTGCTCGGTTGGAAGCTATACCGGGTTGTTCATTGCGATGCTGGCACATAATCATTTACCTTGTAACAAATGGACAAAAAAAACAACATTTTCATTACAGAAGGAGGAACCTCTGAAGGAAGAATTGTACGTAAACCAACCAATGTGATTTGTTGACCCATATCATCCTAACAAAATTAGCGACTCAAGAAATGCATTATATGGTCTCAAACAACACCAAGAGCGTGGTAATGAAGAACTCTCCAATTTTCCAGGTATCCAAAGGATTCTCAAAAGGTTCTATTGAATCACCAATGTATCGCTTGCACCTTGTGCTTACTAACCTCCTGAAAAACATTGCTTTAAAACGTCAACAATAATGTTGGTGAATTCATCGGTTTGATAAATTGTATAATGTTGGACCACAAGATTTCCCCAAGTATATGATTGTTAGGATATCATTTCATCACCAAACACAAAGATAAGAAAAAGATTTTAAAGAGAGAAAGTAAAAAAGAAAAATGGTTACTTGTTCATGAGAAGAAAAATGAGAAGCAACACCCTCTCCACACTTGGAGAGGGCATTATATAGATACAAGAGTGGACTATTCTTGTGGGCTTTACTTTGGGCCGGTTCTTAATACACATGGGCTTGAGCCCGACAACTAGGCCCAACTAGCTTAAATAAAATTCCCGTAAACTACGTTTTACTTATACAAGGCTCGGAAATATTTAATGACCATCACTTTAATAAATACACGGCTAACAATCTCCCCCTAAGGGGTGGTCATTCAATTGTGGATCCTTCTTGTGACGTCTTGAGTCTTGGAGCCTTGTATTCTT
>BQNB010046379.1:0-39535 GCA_026074375.1 Tanacetum coccineum
TAAATGTATTTTCTAATGTTCCTGTTAGTAAAATGAGTATGAATTCAGCTTATTTGATTCTTTAAATGTATGGAATGGCTGACTCGCACATGTTTTAAATTTTAACTCAATATGTTGTATAATTAAACTAAAATAGATACCCATTTTCATTTTGACACGGACTACAAAATTAAAACTTGTGTTGAAGCCAAATTGACAAGATTGTCTTTTCTCTCGGTTGGACGGAAATAATCAAACCCCTTGACATGATTCACATGGTTTTATGTGATTCGGAATTGATACCTACTAAGGTAGAGAATAGCGAGTAATTCATCATATTTGTTGATGGTGGTACAAAATATTGCTATTTATACTTACTTGAGAGTAAAGATATAGACAAAATTGTTCTATATAAATAAGTTAAGAATCAACTTATTATCGAAAACAAGGTGGTTCAAAGTCATATCGGAGGTGATATATGTTTCCATTTCTAAATTTATGTGTTAAACATAGAATAAGACACAAATTTATTGTTCTTGATACTCCAAAAAGAGAATTGTTGGAAGAAAAGAACCATGCCTTAGAAGATATAGTTAATGCCATGTTCTTAAAACCTGGTTTAAGCCATGGCATGTGGTGGAAATCGATTATATCGGCTACATATCTTTTAGATAAGAACCCTTGTAAAGAAAATAAGATAGTTCTTATGAACTATGGATGAGAAGAAGACTATCTTACAAGTATTTACAAATGTGGGGGGATATCTAGCTAAGATATTCGTATTGAACCCTAAGGTTCAAAAGATTTGACCTGAAACTGTGAATTGCATATTCTTAGAGTTTCTTTGTGTATGTTGGTATACACAAGGATACAATAATGGAATAAAGAAGTGTCTCCTTCTTTGAAAATATATTTCCTTGTTAACGAAGGAAATTGAAAAATCATCTAGAATAGATGACGAAGTTGTCCAAGAGCAGAGACAAAACGAACTCCAAGATGAGAGACTAGATCAACCCAAGGAAGAAGAGGTTTAACCTAGAAGAAGCAAAAGGGTAAGAACCGAAAAATTGTTTAGACCCAATTTTGTTTCTTTTATGGTAGAAAATGAACCTACTTCTTATTGAGTAGTGGGTAACTTTCTCGGAATGGATCAATGGAAAGAAGCCATTAAAAGTGAAATAGATTTTATTTTACAAAATCATACATGGGAGCTCGTGGATTTACTTTCGGGTTGTAAACCACTAGGCTATAAATGGAACTTCAAGAAGAAGATGAAAGCCGATGGAACCATTGAAAAGTACAAAGAAATATTGGCAATCAAAAGGATTTTGACAACAAGAAGGTCTATAGTACTTTGATACTTATTCTACACGAATAACCCCAATTAACATGATAATTTCTATTGTCGTAGTAAGAAATTGGGTAGGTTCATCGAATGAATGTGAAATGAAATTTCTAAATGGGGATATAGAAAATATACTATATATTAACCAACTTGAGGGTTTCATGGCTCTTGGATTAGAGAGTAAGGTTTATAGGCTTGTTAAGTCATTATATGACTTAAGGAAAGCTCTCAAACAAGGACATCAATTTTCACCATATCATATAAGAATGTGGATTTGAAATTAATAGATGTATCTGTGATCGATAATATATGTGTAATCTTGTGTTTATACATAGATGGTATAATTATCACTTGAAGTGATAAGAAGATAAACAAATATGTTGGAGTCAAGATTGACATGAGCTTCATTAGTTGTTGAATATGGTTCTTAAGGTCATGTGAACCAATATGGATGTGTTTTGAAGTCAAAACATTATAAAAACAATATTCTTGAGAGGTTTAATGTGGGGAATTCCGGCCTAGCTAGAATCCAATGACATCATTTTAATCTAAAGGTGTTGCTCATTTTGAATACTCAAAGAATATTAGGCATCTTATGTGTTTTATGACGTGCGTATGACCTGATTTAGACCTTATAGTCAGGTTAATTAGATATACGAGTAATTCAAGTGGGGACCATTTGAATAAGTATTATATGAGTACTATGATTACATTATGAAAGATATCTGGCTTTTATCGAATGATAGTGTAATGCAAATACGGATTCTTATATATATAAGAATCTAGATCCACTAGAGCGTTGGTTTTGGACAATCACCAATGAGATGATTTGGATCACCGCATCTAAATCATTTTCGGTCACTCTTCTCTTTCTTCTCATCCCTTTTTCGGAATGACTTCTTTTCTTCTCTTGGTTGCCTAACAAATTTACCCTTTTTTCTAAAGAACTTTTTAAAGTTCCTTACGGCCATAGCATATTCTTCGTCATCACTTACGGATGCCGAAGTTTCATCATCACTAGACTATTTCTTAGCTTTCAAGGCAATGGACTTAACTCTTTCCTTTTTGCCTCTATAGATTTCGGAATCCTTTTCCATGACTACTTCATGTACTTTTAGATTGCCAATAAGCTCATCTAGAGCTAGTGATGACAAATCTTTCAATTCTTCAATCGCCATGATCTTTGCTCTCCATTTAGTATGTAGAGCCCTAAGAAACTTCCTAACATAGTTCTTGCTAGAGAAATCTTCATCAAGAGCTTTAAGACTAGTAATAAAAGTGTTAAATCTAGCAAAACCGCTATCAATATATTCTTCTTCAAGGATAGTAAATTATTCATATTATTGAACAAGAAGATCAATTTTATTATCCTTTACTTGGCTATTACTTTTGATGTGTGATTAACAACGATTGCCAAATATCTTTTGCCGTTTTACACATAAAAATTCTTTCGTATTACTTTTTACGTAAAGCATTATAAAGAACAATTTCAGCTTCATTATTTTTAGCAAGTTTCTTTTTAAGATCGTCGGATTGTTCTTCAAAAGGAACAACCTCTAAAATTTGGGTAACTTCATTTTTGGCAAGCGGTGGAAAATCACCATTCAAGAAAATATGCCAAAGATCTAAATCTTTTGCTTTCACATAAGTTTCAAATCTATTTTTCTAATATATAAAATGATCACTTTAATAAAGTAGTGGTCTTTGCATAGATTGCCCTTCTAGATATTTATCCGAATCCATAGATCGATTCAATCTTTAATGTACACTATACGTTAAAGATCTTGGGTGACCTTGGCTTCTGATACCAATTGTGGAAACTAGAAGGGGGGTTGAATAGTTTTTACCGTTTTAAAATAAAACTTAGATTGTCGACTTATGTGAACTCAAGAGATATACACAAGTTTATATGAATACGATGCAATAAGTAAATAAGTAATCTATGAAGTATGAACAAGTAAAGATAAGAAAGATCAAACCGATGACACAATGATTTATAGTGGTTCGGCTACGAAGCTCCTCTTCGCCTTACTCCACTCCCCAAGTACCGAACTTGAGAGTTATCTTCACTATGTCAACAAGATCCCTTTAGGCGGAGAAAACCGTACACGCCGCTTACACTTTTTCCATTACTAAGCTAAATACCTAGTTCTACTTCGAGATTGAACCGATCTAACACAATATGTATTTTATGGCCTAATACTAACCTATCATACACATATGCTATACACAACACACAACACAAGATATACAAGATGAATGATTCTCACAATCGTGATGACACAACTAAACTATTAATACTTGAAGCTTGACCTCTTCGTAAGTATTCTTCACTAAAGAGTGGAATGAGTTGATCACTTGTAATGGATTATGTAACAAGTATAATGATAAAAGAATATAGAAGATAAAAGATGTGTGTAAAAATATTTGTCAAGAGTTTTCTAAAATGAAGACTTAAGTTTGCTATTTATAGGCAACAATTTGAAATTCAAATTTGTCCTAGACAGCTGATCCGTGCGACTCACGGATCAACTGTATGTTGGATCCGTCCATGTATTTGGTGGATCTGTTGTTGGAGCTGGGACAACATTTGTCATTTTGTGATTAACTCTAAATCTATACAAAATATTGTTTTGTACATAATAAAACTTGTTTATTAGATTCTTCTAGAATAAAATATTTCTTATCACAAATAAGGAAAGATATTCTAGATATGGGAAGATTTGGAAAGATTGTTTCCACTTATGGTTAATCTTATTTTGTCTTACATGATTAATATAACTAGCTTATAATTAATCATGTGTTAACTTAAATCATTTGATTAGAAAAGGTTTATGCAAATGATAATATTTTTCTTTGATCATTAACTATGTTTAATAATGCCATATTCATACCTTAAGTGATTTGTCTATGATCTTTCCTTTTAAGTTACTTCCAAAGACAACATTACCTCCGTCGTATGCTTTGTAGGTAGAGAATAGACTTTTGTTACAAGTCATATTTTTAGAGCAACCACTATCTTTGATCCATTCAACCAGTTCCAAGCATGTTCTCAAGCATACATATTTTAACAAAAACAAATTCAAGTGTTTGGTCCCTAATATCTCATGGGTCTAAAAATGTTAGTATTATACATCCCTTGCATTTGTTGCAATTGATTGAGATATTAAAATGGGATATAATTTCTCGTATGTACAAATCCTTGACTTTGATGGTTGTTTCAATTCATAGGATAGAAATTTTGATAAATTGGTTCTCTAGAGTTTCTTCTAGGTTGAGGTGTGTTGTATCTTGGTTAAGAAGAGATATTTCTCCTAGGCGGAGGTGTTTTTGATCTAGACTTGGTTTTGACATAACCTATACCGCTTTTAAGTGATGGTTTTAAAGACGGTTTTTTTGACTCATCAATTCTATTATGTATTAGTTTCTTCCTAGTAATAACAAAATCCTATCTAGAAGACATGGGTGGACTAAAAAACGTGTTGTGTCACTTTTTCACCATCGGTGCCACTCACGGATCCTGGTAAGGTGGATCCATGCACCTTTATGGTGGATCCGTCCGTTGCTTTTTCAGCGAACGATCCAACAAAACTTAGAAGTTTAGTTCCGCTTGTTGACGCTTTACTACTATAAAATCCTAGACCTATTTTACAACTAGATGACTTTTGATTATTTAACATTTCTCTTAGTGAATTTGATCTTTTATCAAATTTTACAAACTTAACTTGAGTTTCCTTAAGTTTAGCGTTTTCCAGTTTAAGTTCTTGACATGACTTACACGCAATATCAATTTCTTTACTTCACTCCCAAGTTCCCGAACTTGATAGTTTATCTTTCACTATGCAACAAGCTCCTTTAGGCGAGTAGAAAAAACGTTACACGTCGTTTAAATTTTTTTGATACTATAGCTAAATATCGAGTTCTACTTTGAGATAGAACCAATCTAACACACTATGTATTTTGTGGCCTAAATACTAACCTATCATACACATGCTATACACAACACACAACACAAGATATACAAGATGAATGATTATCACAATCGTGATAACACAACTAAACTATTAACACTTGAAGCTTGACCTCTTCGTAAGTATTCTTCACTAAAGAGTGGAATGAGTTGATCACTTGTAATGGATTATGTAACAAGTATAATGATAAAAGAATATAGAAGATAAAAGATGTGTGTAAAAATATTTGTCAAGAGTTTTCTAAAATGAAGACTTAAGTTTGCTATTTATAGGCAACAATTTGAAATTCAAATTTGTCCTAGACAGCTGATCCGTGCGACTCACGGATCAACTGTATGTTGGATCCGTCCATGTATTTGGTGGATCTGTTGTTGGAGCTGGGACAACATTTGTCATTTTGTGATTAACTCTAAATCTATACAAAATATTGTTTTGTACATAATAAAACTTGTTTATTAGATTCTTCTAGAATAAAATATTTTTTTATCACCAATAAGGAATGATTTTCTAGATTTAGGAAGATTTGGAAAGATTTGGAAAGATTGTTTCCACTTACGGTTAATCTTATTTTGTCTTACATGATTAATATAACTAGCTTATAACTAATCATGTGTTAATTTAAATCATTTGATTAGGAAAGGTTTATGCAAATGATAATATCTTTCTTTGATCGTTAACTATGTTTAATAATGCTATATTCACACCTTAAGTGATTTGTCGTCGTCAAGTAAACTTTCGACTAAATAACTTGTTTACGTAAACTTTTACGTAGTATGACATTATATTTGTTATTATCAAAACATGAAGATCATTAAATATAAATATCGTTTTTGCGCGAACATTTGTATTAACAATAATAAAATAGGTTATTAGGTAGTAGCAAAATGGTTTATATGATGGTAGTAAGATTATATATAAAATGATAGAAAAAATGATTTACGTATTGTTAATAAATCAGTTTATAAGGTAATAATGAATCAGGTAGGAGATTTGTTTATATGTTAGTAAAATAGTTTACAAAAATGATGGTTTATCAACTGATAGTAAGATAGTATATTAATGACAGCAACTATGTTTATAAGACGATACTAAAATAGTTTATGAGGTGATATCAAAATAGTTTTTGAGAGAATCACGTGTCAGTTCATAATGTAATAGTAAGGAGTTTATAATCTGGTAACAAATAGTTTGCGAATCGGTAACAAAATAGTTTATAAAATGACAATGAAAATAGTTTATGGAGGACAACGAAATATATAACAACCCGAAATTTTCATCAATGTAATATCTATCTATTTAATTAGATGCACTGTAATATCCATCTATTAAATTAGATGCACTTTATATACCACCATTTTACAGGGAAATATTTTGCTTTATCTCATTATGCAACGTAACTTGCATCTCTAAAGTAAACGAGCTCACGCAACCTCTATCAATGCCGTCTCTATCTATGTTTACATCATGTAAACATCCAAATATGTCAAGTCTATATCTTAATATCATTTTACCAAGTACATTATCCATTTAACGTACTTTTCAAAACGTTATCTCAAAACAAGCATTAAACGTTAACGTTTATATCAAAGCCCTAATTATATGTAATGTATACATATAAAATGAATGTACAAGCCTTTAAAGCATGTGTACAAGTATCAATGCGCAATATTTGAATTATATTTTCTCTTCAAATCAATATACAAATCATTAAAAGCTTAAGGTACAAGTTATTAAGCACACATTCAAATAAGCTCATTTTACCACCGTTTTCATTCTAGTTTCTTACTTCCACTTTAACACAAGGTACAATCCCTTAATACACAATCCTAACCCTAATTCGTCCCAAACCCTAATCTAAAACCCTAAAAACCTAAAATAAAACCTTAAACCCTAATTTCACTTTAACCTTAAAACTAAACCCTAAACCTAAAAATAAATCCCTAAACCCTAATCCTAACCCCTAAACCTTAATACTAACACTAATCCTAAACCCTAAACTATCTTAAACCATAACCCTAACTCGAATTTTAAGTCAAAATCCCAAACCCGAAAGCAAAACAAACCCGACACCCCTTTTTATCCATTTTTGACCCATTTTACACCCAAGATAGAAACCAAACACCTCCATCACCTCCTTGCTAAGATACTTGGCCACCAAGCTTGCTACATCACCACCTTGTCATCCTTGTACCCGAAACCCTTCCAACACCTTCCACCTTGCCTAGCTATTTTTCTATGTCACCATACTCATCACCTAGCATCCCTTAGTCACCATCTACAGCTCATAAACCTTAGCCATCAAGAAAACTTGGCCACCAAGGGTTTTCAACCCTATAAATAGCCGAATTCCACACTCCTTTCAAATCATACCTCAAATTTCATCAAACACAACAATGGAGTCTTAACTCAGACCAAGAAGGATCAAGAGAAGTCGCTAAGCTCAGAATAGAAGCCAAGAATCAAGAAAAACAAAGCCTTGAAGTCGTTACTAGGCGTACGAACCCTAAAACCCCATTTCGACCCATTTCTAGCTCAAGTAAGCTTAGTTCTTGTTCTATAAGCTTATAATCTGCATTATAATGTTCATAATACTCTTAATATCATATATGAACTCTTGTTTGAATCTTTGAATCTTCAAACCCATGTATTTTTTGTAAAAACCCTAAAAACGACATGTTTTGATTTTCTAGCTAACTAAATCCTTTTTCTAAACTTTTGTTATGTTAAAACATCTTATTTGAGCTTATACTAATAAGCTATAACCTAAAAATATCATTTGAAATCATAAAATAAGCTTGCATGGCTTTTTGGACTTATTTTGCCAATGTTTTCATGCATAGGGGTATATATCGTAACTTTTTGTAACTTATAACTTAAGGGGCTCAAAATGTCATTTTCTTAAAGTTATAACTATAAGGGCCTATTTTTCCAAGTTGTAAAGTTAAAGGTTTAAATTATATATACTTTTTATATCAAGGACTAAACTTGTAAAAGTTTATAAACCAATGGTATATATTGCCATTTTTGCAAACTTAAAAATATAAAATATTATATTTTTATATTAATTATAAAAATATATATAAATATTATAAAACTTTATTTTATTGAATGCCGATACATTTATCATTATTAATCATCAATCGACGCTTTATAAATCAATTACGTTAAATAATCAACGTAATTTATCATCGACTAACTTTTGAAGAAACTTAAAACTATAATATATCACGTTACTAGGGAACTTTATGTGAGGGGTTTCATTTGGGTATACGTTTTGACGAGTTTGCTGGATTTACGATTTAAAGTGTCCTAGCTCCTCAAATGTTTACTACATGACCTCTGAATTATGATGGCCTGAACAGTGATACAATATTTCCACAATTATTCAATCAAAATAATAATTACATTAAAACTTTATGAAGTTTTGACAATCAAACTACGACTTGACATATTACCCCACATTGCGGGACGAAGCTGTTTTTCTTTCACTTGATATACTTTCCACCCGAGTAGATAACATCGTACTACCATACGGACGGACTTTCATTTGATTAACTTTTGTCATCAATCAAACTACCTTATCGAGGTCAGTTCATAGCCTCTCATTTTAAATCTTTTGAATGTTTTCATAAACCCACGAGGGGAATACATGCTTAATTGTTTTTAATATAGACAAGTACTTAAAACCTATAATGTGAGTTCAAAGCCTCGCATTTTAAATCTTTTGAATGTTTTCATAAACCCGCGAGGGGGATACATGCTTAATTGTTTTTAATATACACAATTACTTAAAACCGATATTATGAGTTCATAGCTTCACTTTTAAATCTCTTGAATGTTTTCATAAACCCGTGAGGGGGATACATGCTATAAACTATGAATACAAGTGTTTTCCAAATGTATGCTATCTTGATATATTATTGCTTGTGATCAAAGTCCCTTTATGCCAAAAGACCCCACTATCAAGGACCATTAATCACTTGCGAGTGAACGCGAATATTGTAGATAGATCTATCAGGATTGACGAATCTCGTTTGTGTTAGCCGGATAGGTAACCAAACGCATTATATTTGAATCTCATAGGTATATGGTAATTACCTACACCGGGGGCCATTATCGTTATATATATTATTATTGATATATACACTAGTCAGTTTGAGTGCCATGAGCTTAGATGCAATAATACACTATTAATACTTTTTTCCATGATAATTGTATTCGTTGCAATTATTACCGTCATATTAACTTGTATTCACCCATTTCAAACACTTATGGGTGTATAACAACGTAACCCACTATTGAACTTGCATTCAAACTATTTACTATAAGCCTATGAATTTCACTCAACCTTTGTGTTGACTTTTTAGCATGTTTATCTTAGGTAATTGAGCAACCATGGCACGGAGTGGCACGGACTTGAAGATGGCTAAACTGTTATCATTCAAACTTTATATTTTTAGATTTTGGGACCTGTTCTTTTGTAAAACTCTGATGAATAAATGAATTATAACAAAATTTTCCAAAAACGTCTCTTTTGAGTCATTTTCTATGATTGTGACTGTTGTACTATGAAGTAATACCCCAAATTAGCTTCTGCTGCTATATGTCTAAAATGGGGGTGTTACAGATTGGTATCAACGTCATGGTTATAGAGAACATGGTTAAAACCTTAACTATAACTACTTTTCTTCTTCTAGCCAAGAAAGTCCTCCGTGCCACTGCATTTCCCGAATAGTATGTAAAGATACATAATTACTATACTATCATATAAACCAACGGGCATTTGGTCCAATGGTATGGAGGTTTTACCCTCCTAGGCAAGGTCTCATGTTCGAGTCTTGTCTAGCTTGATTATACTTGAATCGAATACATTTATCATTATTAATCATCAATCGACGCTTTATAAATCAATTACGTTAAATAATCAACGTAATTTATCATCGACTAACTTTTGAAGAAACTTAAAACTATAATATATCACGTTACTAGGAACTCAGTGAGTCGGTTTCATTTGGGATACGTTTTGACGAGTTGCTGGATTTACGATTACAGTGTCTCTAGCTCCTCAAACTCTCTACTACATGCCTCTGAATTATGATGGTCCGAACAGTGAATAACAAATATATCCCCACAGTGAATTCACTCAAAAATCAAATATTACATTAAACCTTTATGAATATTGACCAATCTAAACTAAGCTTGACATAAACCCCATGTTGGGAGGAACGAAGCTGTTCTTCATTTCACTTTATATACTTTCCAGCCCGAGTAGATAACATCGCTACACCATAATACGGACGCACTTTCATTTTGATTACCTTTTGTCATCAATCAACTACCTATCAATGGTGAGTTCATAGCCTCGCGCATTTAAATCCTTTTGATATAGTTTTTCAAAACCCGACGAGGGGGATACATGCTTAATTTTTTTTAATATACATAAGTACTTAAAACCGATATTTGAGTTCATAAGCCTCCAACATTTTAAATAATTTGAATGTTGTTCATAAACCCTAGCGAGGGGGATACATGCTTAATTGTTTTTAATATACACAAGTACTTAAATAAAACCCGTGAGGGGGATACATGCTCTAAACTATGAACACAAGTGTTTTCCAAATGTATGCTATCTTGATATATTATTGCTTGTGATCTAAGTCCCTTTATGCCAAAACTCTATCACAGAGGACCATTAATCCCTTGCGAGTGAACGCGAATATTGTGGATAAATCTATTGGGATTGACGAATCCCGTTTGTGTTGGCACGGAATAGGTAATCCAAACTCACTATATTTTTGAATCATCATCAGGTATATGGCAATTACAAACAACCGGGGCCATTATCATATATATATATCTTATTGAAATATACCCAAGAGATCTCCAGTTTGAGTGCCCATGAGCTTAGACCTCAAAAATACACTATAATACTGTTTTCCATGATAATTGTATTCGTTACAATTATTACCATCATATTAACTTGTATTCAACCATTTCAAACACTTATGGGTGTATAACGTAACCCACTATTGAACTTGCATTCAAACTTTTTACTATAAACCTATGAATTTTACTCAACATTTGTGTTGACTTTTTAGCATGTTTATCTCAGGTAATTGAGCAACCATGGCAACGGATTGAGGCACGTACTTGAAGATGGCTAAATCTGTTATCATTCAAACCTTTATATTTTTAGAATTTGGGACCTGTCCTTTAATTGTAAAACACAGATTGAATAAATGAAATGATAACAAAATTTTTCCAAAAACATCTCTTCTTTGAGCCAATTTCTATGATTGTGAACTAGTTTGACTACAATAAGCTAATCACCCTAAGAGTTAGCTTCAGCTGCCATAGTCTAAAATGCGGGGAGGTGTTACAAAATAGTTTATAATGTGACTAGAAAATAGTTTATAAGGTGGTAACATAATGGTTTACAGGATGATAGTAAAATAGTTTATCAACGATAGTAAAAATAGTTTGTAAGGCGATTGTGGAATAGTTTATGAGATGTTAGTTCATTTGACGATAGTATGATAATGATTAGTAAAATAGTTTATCATGTGGTAGTGAAATGGTTTATAATGTAGGCTAAAAATGTTTGAAGGGCTATAATAGTTTAGAGAGTGGTTTGCATAATTAAATAGAGAATTAAAGTAAAATCGATAAAATTTTCACAACACATTAATTTGATAGATAATTCATTTCTTTGTTTCCCACCAAAAGGCTACATAATTTCTTAATACTACAAATCTCCAATACTAGTCAATACATAGATCATGAAGCAGTATATCTACGGGCGATATCCGAACTGACTGGTTATGAAATCCTCGAGTTTCTTAAAGTCCTCTCGGTCCTGACGGTGGGACATCCTACTCTGTGTAAGCTCCTCCTAAACCAAAGCCAACTGACGCTCAATCTCAATATGAGTCTGTCTCTCATCTCTCACACGGTTACGAAGACTCATCTCGACGCCCCTATCGATCTAAACGTAGCACACAAAGTAGCGCACTCTGCCACACAATATCAGCCCTAATCTCTAAAGTATGTGCCTCAACTCCTCCCGTGTGGGCATCTCTAGCAAACGCTCTTGTATACCCCGTATCGCCTCCCCGTGTTAGGCTGGTCTCATCACAACGGTCGATGCGGAAAAAATAACTGAAGTGATGGGCACAGGGTGGGTAACATCTACACCCGAACTCATCGTATCCTAAAACTCCTCACTCGGGGAACTGCAGAGACAGAAACAACGGGCGTAACCATAACCCTGCCCAAACAAGAGTTTATATAAATCGCCTTTATATGAAACAATGCAAGGTGCGTGTAGTACGAAAAGTAAACGTGATGCAAGATGGCACATGGTAAAAATGAATATGCACTCACGGTAGGGATGAAAACGTAACATGGCGAAATGGAATGCATCATGGCATAAATGAATGACAAAGTAAATATGGAAATATAAATATGGCCATATGATTTATAGCTTGAGGCATAATAAGCTTAGGGAAAATTATTACCCATAGTAAAACATTATATCAGGTAAATTAATATTTAGATAATGCTTATTATCTTGCATTAAGTATTGATGATAGCAACGCGTATATATAAGACAATGTAAAAGCACATATAAGGCAATGTGTATAAATGTACGTAAGATAAGTTAAGCACGTATATAAATCATGTAAGCACATAGTGTAAGCAAGTAGTGTATGCACATGAAACATGGAAAAGTTTTATTTGATGCAATGTTTATGAAAATGGTTATATTTTTAGTAAAATAAGCATACCTAGTTCTTTATAACCTTGGCTCTAGATACCAATCTGTAACTTCATGAATACAATAGCTCAAGATACAAGAGAACGACATCTAAATGAGTTATTTAAAAAGTAATCTCGTTGATTTTCTTGAAATTGAACTTGTTATAACATTTGTTCCAAAGTTGCATCAAAATGTAAGACTGAAATAAACAACAGATTTTGGATAATTGAATGTAATGATATAATCCATGAATTTAAATCTTGTAAATTTGGAACATCCAATGCACAACAGTAACGTACAAGCATCTATTCACCTGAGAAATAATGCTTAAAAGTGGTCACATAAAGATTGGTGAGTTTCATAGTTTTGTATGAATAAATGTTAGAAACCGTAAGATTTTCAGTGTGTAAAATTATATAACAACATACAATATCACAAAATGTAATTACGACTGAACTAAGCTCATGACACTGAAGCTACGACTTGTATGTGTGCCAATTAATGCAAATAATTGTGCCCGTGTAGATGTCAATCCGTAACATCTAAATCCGACATGGTATACGTCCGTTAGTTCGGTTCGCCAAAACTAGTGAGTGCTACTCACCCGAACGAGGATGCCAATCCCAAATAGATCTATTTATAACATTCATGCTTACACCAAGTAATTAACAGTTCATGATAGTGGGCATTATGGGTTATCGCTAGTTAGACAAGCTCGTAATTTGTTTAAAATTGAAAAGTTTTGTACTTGCGCCCTATTGTAAAACAATGCATGTATCTCACCTCGAGATTTGTAAAGTTATTGTAAACAACTTAAAACGGGGCTATAAACTCACCTCAAGTAATGGAATGGATGTATGAATAATCAACAATGAATGTCGGCACAAATAACCGGAATGCAACCTAATTAATTATAAGTCGGACAAGAATAATGTACTTGGAATAAATACGACAATGTATTTTATAAAGTTATATCACCACCTATTAGTTTTAGTTTAGTTTATAAGTCGAAATGACGTTTTCGTTACGTTTGTCATTTAATATCCAAGTATATACCTTCGTAATTTTTTCTAATAGCTAGAAAATTAATTATAATCATTTCGCTTGATTTACTATTTTTAATATCTATAATATGATACTATATATATAGTTCGATTAATTTACAAAATAATATTTATAAAGTTTAATATGTGCATATAAGTATAATTATATATATATATATAATATATAAGTGAACTATATTATTTTGTTTAAGTTTTTATAGTTACAAACGGGACCCTAAAACACTCGTAATGTCAAATTAAATTGTTAACATTTTTACACTTAAGTAAAGTGTGCAGAAATTTTTATATAAAAAGTTATCTAGTTTTAATGAAGATTATCTCAATTATAATACACTTTTAGGCTTCGATACATGCGCTTATAAGCAAAATATCATTCCGAGCAACATTTTAGTTTTACACTTAAGCCGGTTCGGACCCGAAAGCCCTCAAAAACACGAATTAAATTCTAATCGGACTCTACAATTTTCAGAAAGCTGTCAAAATAATAATAGTGTCGGCAAACTTTAAAAGCAAACGCGTAAAACCCTAAAAATAATTAGTGGATTAAATAATGTCATACAATGACCTAAAACACGAGGTGTTATAATATCTTTAAGGTTTCATAATGTCTCGAAGTCCGTGTCAAAACAAAAATATTCGACTGTTAATATAAATGTATATATTTTTAACTTGTAATTTTTGTACCATTTTAATACTACAAATCCTCTAATTTAATCACACTTCCAAATCCTTCAACAACAACAACACCACCACAAACCTAGTCCTATCCACCTCATCACTATTATATAAATAAAGGCTAAGAATATAACAAAACTATATAAACAAGTTTATAAATAATTTATTTATCAATAAGATTAATAAATTAATCAGCACTTGTATTATATCAAAATAATTATTTTTAAGTGTTCTATCTTGTATATATTTTATTTTACATCTCTTGTAGGTATATATATAGTTAAGTTTTGTTCTTGATTTCCTTTAAACTTTTTATAAAAATCAACTAATTGGTGATATAACAAAGAAATAAAAATGCATATAATCAAGAAATATATGAAATAAAAGTATGAGAAAAGATGTAAAAACCTTAAAGAAATGTGATGAGTTTTGTTAGTATAACACCTAAATCAAACCCCAAATTATGTTGATAACTAATGATACCCTTAGACCTTCCTTGAATATGCTTGCGAATTATCAAAACTATTTTTGTTCTTGCACTTGTTGTGGCCGTGGGCTTAGACAAGAAAAAGGAAGAGAGAATTTTTTTTTTTGCTAAGTGAAAGTGTGAGAAAAATGTTTGTTTACTTCCATTATATGAAAGCCCTAAGTGGATAATAGGGTGTATTATGAGATTTGGATATTAGATCTAGGTAAAAGGAAGTAACATGATTGATGGGTTTAATGGTGGATAAAAGGTTGTACATTATGGTAGGTATGAAAAATTTGAATGTGTAAGTATTTTAGGGGGGTGGACGGTTAGAATAATAGGGTGGGGAGGGAAATGTTTAAATTTTGTGTATTGGGTATAATTATGGGTTTTTGTTTAAGTGTAGAAAGGTGGTGGAGTTTTCATGTATGCATAAATGTTAAATATAGCGAAGCGTAAACGTTTTACGTAAAGTATACAAATAAAATATGAAAAGTTATAAATTATCTTCGTAATAATTATATAACACTTAATTGACGTAAACTTTTGTTTGTTTAATACTGGATTACGTTGATTGTTGATTTTTCGTTTACGCGATTTAACTTAACGGTTGTAAATAAAAGTAAACGCGCAAAAGTTTAAAGTAATTTGTTGAAGTTTATAAACGTAAAATGACCTGAAAATACAGATTGTTACACTTAAACGAATCAGTATCATCTCCGAAACACGGTCATCAGGAAGAAAATTGTTATAATGGTCATCGCAAACGATCTACTCAAAATCCTATGGTTATTACTCCATAGTAGTACTTTTGTTTCACAAGTCGTCTCCAAGGCTGTGATCATATGAAGAAACAATTAAGAGGACCCCGTAGGGGTTCGTTCCTGGGTTAAATAACTATGTCACCCGACTCGTCGGCTCAGATTGCTATGTGCAACAAAACTGACAATGACTTGCTAACGATGTCGTAAAAGTCTGCTATGATTCTATCTTATCTACGCTTACTATCCTAGAAATTTCCTTGAGGCATCCTATGATCCCAATAAATCCATGTTATATGATGCAACTTATTATCACGCTGGCCAGCCGTCATAATACTTTCATCACATAAGCATGCCTTTATTGTCAACGCATTCTTGGAGTGATTCAAATAGCACATATAATTCTTACGAATCAACAAGTATACACGTAATTGCACATAGAATTATCATGTAAGTACTAACAATTTACATGCAATACACATATAGTTCCTATTACGCGTGCTATATGAGGATACTTAGGTTATAGTCTAGGGCAAACCACATAGTTCTCTATAACTAATGGCTCTGATACCAATCTGTCACACCCCGTCTAAGGCAAAAACACAGAATATAACATACATGATCGTCATAACACATTGATATAAGACAATAGAGAATTCACTAAATAAAAGATTTACATAAATATGTCATGGCGACTCCCGACACAAGCGGAGACTTGTATCATGGATAGTCATTACCACGACAACATAGTCACATAGTCATAACAATCCCACAACCCGGGACAAGTACAATTAACATCAAATAGATAAATAATACAAGGGACAAGTAACCCGGGAGGGTTAGATCCTAAGTCTCTCTAAGTAATGCAAGAAGGCTCTATTCCTCCTTAGGCACAGTAACTTGATTACCTGAAAATGAATACTCGAAAAGGTCAACATAAAGTTGGTGAGCTCATAGGTTTAAGTTATAAACCCATTTGCTATGCATATAGTTTAAGTAGGACAATAGCGAGAAGATATGCATATATGACATTTAATATCATCACACATTAAAAATTACATAATAACAAATCAAATAATAACAATTCACATAATAAACTCAATAACGAGAGTGTATCCTCCCAAAGGTATATTGGCGCCCTACCCAGATGAAATGGGTGTCTCTTCCCAAGATAATTTACTTTCACAATTTAGGTACAATTTACACATATAGCAATATAAACTCACATAATGTCTAAAAGAAAAGTTTAACACAACATAAAATATTTTAGAATAACATTTGAGTATCATTTTCCCCTAGGAAAACATAAGTAAAAAAAGAGGGCCTACAAAGACTCACCTTAAGCAAAGCGGTGAATCGAAATAAATCAACAAGTGAAAGAGGAGCTTTTATATCCTAAACGGGTCCTAGTTGGAATATAGTGTGATTTAAGTGCAAGCCAACGATAGCGAAAAGATGCATATGCAATTTTATAAAGTACTCATCACCCGAATACATTTCCGTTTAGTATATAAGGCAAAATGCGATCTCGTAAGAGTTACATAGTTTTATTAAGTTTTGACACTAAAGAAAATGTTACAATTTTATCAATCTCTAGAAAATCTCGCACGTTATTCGTTTTCTAAGTATTTCCGCTCGATTTATATCTTGTTTAAAACACACTAAATATCCTACCAAAGTCTAGTCACCAACTTTTATTCAACATTATATTTACTACTATTATTTTAAAGCTACCGACTTAATAAATCCTATCTCGCTTACTTAATAATATTTTGAAAAGTTTCCGACGCACATAGAAGATATATAAGTGATACTATAATATTTGTGAAGGATTTTATAGCTCATTCGGACTCAAAAACGCCCGAAAACCTCTTTTTAAGTTTCAAAGAGCTCACATTTTTCAAGCAGAAAGTTTATAAGATTTCCAGATTTTAGTCAGTTTTTACAAAGGCGTAACTCCTTCATTATCATGATTCACGGAAAAATCACGTTCTACAAGTTTTCTTTTATAAGTTTTAGCCGACTCGGACCCGAAATGAGTCAAAAACACAAAAACCTAAACTGGACAGATTGTGTCAAAAACAATTTTTGGCTGGAAAAGTTACTAGTTCTTGTCCGAACTTTATTTGGTCGTAACCCACTCGTTTTAAGTCCGTTTTTAGCGATATTTATATCCACGCGTTCATATTGAAGTGTACTAACATGTTTTTAACGTTTTTTGACCTTTTAAAGTGGATTTTAACACCTCGTTTTATTTCATAAAAATTTGGACAACAAGTATTTTACCACAAAACTACGCTATATTTTTAGCCGCAAACATCACAACTTCATTTCTAACTTAAATCCCTTTCACCGATTGATATACCAACACTCAAACAACTTCAAGACTACATATCTCTTTCACTGATTGTTATAATAACACTAAAAACCACTTTTAACACATAAAATTATATTTTTAACCTAAAAGTACAATAATATTAAGATTAAGTTCCAAAAATATAAACAAGTTGTACAACCCTTTTTATTTGTTAGATTCTTTTAAAAAACCCTTTTACACAAACACGATGATGAGATATGTGCATAGATGTGAATATATGAAAAGTATGAAAGAAAGATGAGAGTTTTCTTACAAGAATGGAGAGAAAAGATATATTATATCCCAAAAACGATCTTGTATATAACCCGAATATGACCACGAAAGAATCACTAGCATTAAATGTAGCCTAATATTTGAGATTAAGAAAAACAAACACCAATGTTGGTGTTGTTTGTGGGTTTGGCTGAGCAAGAGAAAAGAGAGAAATAGAGCTGTTTTTGTTGTGTATGTTTTAGTGTGTGTAAGAATTGAGAGAATGAGTGAATGAAATGCTCTCATTCAATGTATAAATATAAAAGGATTAAGGAATCATATGATTAGTGTAGGATTCTAGTCATGTGGGAGACACAAGGGAGGATAAATAGGGATGCTTAGTACTAAAGGGAGACAACTTAACAAAATTATGGTGAAGGTGTTGAGGTGTGTGCGTTTGGACGCCACAAAAAGGGAGGAGGGGACTAAACACATTTTTAAATTTTGCATCTTTATTTAACAATAATATCTAGATATTTTTGTGCTTAATGGTAAACTCATACATGCATGCAAGTAAATAAACTAATAAGTATTTTTACATAACGCGTAAAAATAAAAACACGCGACACAATTAAAATATATCTGTAAAGTCGTAACATGTTAGTCACGTGTATACTACATTTACTTAAATGCCGAAACGCATCCCGAGATGTTTTTGCTAAAACGCGGTAAATTTAACAGTTTCATGTAAAAATAAAATATTCTTGAAACAATAAATACTCAAGTAATTAAATAAATTTACGTCTGAACATGAAAGTTGCTACATTGTTGTAGTGAATAAACCGTACACTTTAGCTTTCACCGATCTACACCTAGACCAAATATAGCACCTAACACAGTCTACACCTGGAACCATCCACAAAGACCATGCAAACTCTACACACAAATACAAATACTTCCATACTAAGAAGTACAATACCCCTTGCATAATCGCACCCAGTACAAGACCTTACACCCTTGCTTCTTCGCACCCGGAGTAAGACTTTACACACTTGCTTCTCAGCACCCGGAGTAAGACTTGAAACTTAGTTTCAAATTGAGATGACAATTTAAAGTATTGTGTTACAAGACTACAAGAAGACTAAAGGAAGATAAATAAAGAAGATGTAGGGTATTGGTTGTCACACGCATGGCCTATAAACATGCACGACAGCAACTAAACACATAATAGAAATGCATACGAAATCCTTAATTGTTGATAACATCAAATATCTAATACTTTTTCGTGTCAAATTACCCCCTATATTACTTGTAAATGTTTCACTAATACTCGAAAACGAAATATTTTCTATCATTTTGTAGTTTTCAGGTAAAATGCAGGTAATTGACAAGAAACAAGGGAAAAGGACTAAAAGTACAAATATTCATGGATTCTTAGAAGTAGTTAAGGCGTAACGGATTTGGAAGGTTACGCTGTAACAAATCTCAAGTAAAGACACATCATTCATGAGTAAATTATGGCGTAACCACATATATGGTTGCGCCGTAACTAGTATTATAGAAAGAAATCAGGACCAAGTTAGAGTTACTGATTATGGAAAGAGGATATGCGTAACATGGCAACTAGTTATGACGTAACATATTCAAGCCTTTAATATGGAAAGCCGCGTCAGCACTTTACGGCGTAACACCTTATGTGGTTACGTCGTAACCAATCTAAGTCAAATTGCATTTAATACAAGTTTCCTGAAGGGTTTACGGTGTAACCAAAAATTGGTTACGTCATAAACTTTCGTTACGACGTAAGCAAAAATTAGTTACGCCATAAACTTTCGTTACGACGTAAACAAAAATAGATTACGCCATAAAGTCCATCTTTGCCTATACTTTGGAATGTCGAAATCAGCAAGGTTACGACGTAACCCACAAATCAGTTACGCCGTAACACCCTCAGAAACCTATAAATAGGGGCCGAATTCAGCCTTAAGAGTCATCCTTCTCCCTCCCATCCGAGGGGACGACTGGGACATCTCCTCAAGTTATTTTTTAGCACTCTCCAGCCTTTCAAGAAGGAAGAATCCAGTCCCGATCATCATCATCATACAGTTTGGTTTGATTATCATGTTTTCATTACTATCATTAATTGACGATAATATTGATTGTATGAATACAGTTTTTGGCTAAGCTTATCTTATTAATTATCATTATGATTCATTTACTTCTTGCTAATTGTGGATTGGGTATATTACTTTAACCATAAGAATGCCAAATATGATGCTCACTCACCATGATCAGTGGGACAAATGCATGTTACTATAAAGGCTATAGGGGCTGGGATTTGCGAGATAATTGAGGATTAGATGATCTTTCAATCCTCGCTTTCACATTAAATAGAATAAGTGGATCATTAGATTAATTAAAAAGTAATTAGGACCGTACCTCCTTCTCTTCTTTCGTACCTAGTTCATTCTAATTAAGTTCTATTCTTTTCATCAAAACAGCTTTTAAAACGTGACAACCAACTTAAACTCAGATTTGTAACCGACTTTTAGCTCTTGGGACGACCTTCGATTGACCAAAACTACACTACTCACGACTAGGTTCTCTTCCCGTTAGTGCGTTGTCATGTAGATCGAGTTTTATAAATTTAAAACTTGATAAATTAATATTTAAAAGAAAATACGCATCAAGTTTTTGGCACCGTTGCCGAGGAGCTAATTAGGTTTTAAATTTTAGTTTGGTATATATTTTATTTCAGTATTTGTTTCCTTATAATAGCACAATCTACTGTTATCTCTTATTTGATTTTTAGGAAACGTAAAAATGGAGCCTAATATTGAGAACATGACGATGAACGAATACCTTAAGTATGAAGCTGTGAAAGAAAGACAATTGTGGGTCAATGTTCGATCCAGAAGATGTCTAACAAATTATAATGAGGTGGATGTTGACTCTTTTCACCGGAATAAGAGTTAGACTTTTAGCTATTCGTACTCTCATAACTTAACTCCTCCACACCCTTGTTTCCTACCCGTTCAACCCTATCCCAAGAATTATTTTGTATCTACTAATGGGAGCAACGATGTAGACATTGAAAATATGACTATAGCAGAATATAATCTATACTTTGCTAAATAAGGCCTAGGAATGAATCCACTCATTAATCACTCCTATGGTTTCACACCCCAATATTTTGCTCAACCACCACACATACCTAACACTAGTAAGAAGGAGTCCGACTTTTATAAATTCTTAGATGACTTATTTAGAACGGGAGCTGAAAACATGAAGCGAATGGGGCATGATATAGTTCAGGATAGTATTTGGGAACATGATGATGATTAGGAGGAGGATCAGGAGGAAGATGGTGATGATGGGGATACTTTTGATATGTGGGATATTACGGTCGAGGACGTAGAACGGATTAGGAAATTTTTTAACGTTCCTAATGAAATAGACAAAATTGTACAACCTTTGATCCCAGAACCCATTCACACCACACTACCTAATGATGATTATGTAGCACCGGCTACTAAATCAATTTTGGATGAACTTTTGGAAGAATTCGGAGACGAGATCTTAAATATAACCATGGTTGACGATGAGGCTGATTTTAATCCTACTAAGGATTTAGAAGATCTTGAAAGACTTCTCACTAAAGAACCTCAGTTAAATTTTACAAAAATACAGGTGCATTCAGTTATCATAAATACCGAGCCTTTCATTCATACTCAACTAATGAGTCCCTTATATGGAGTGTTCAAAATATCTAAACCATATAAGGTAGATAGGGACATTATATCTCCTGGAAGGTATGCCTTCTATTCATCATTTCCTTATCCTGTAGCATACTTACACCCTAAGGGTGTCTATTGCTACTTCCACCCATACTTGATTCCAAGTGAGGGGATGGATACCCGATTACCTAGTAAATAAGAGTGGAGTCAAGCTAGAGACTCAAACAAAAACAAGCGCTTTGTGGGAGGCACCCCATGCCTATCTTTTAATTCATGTTTTGTCTTATTTTATTTCAATTTTTTCATATTAGTTGGTTTGTATGTTCCTTACTTGGTTTTGCAGGGGTATAACAGCGAGGAGACAAAATTCAAGGTCACCTCTACATTAGCACAGATCGCATCTGTCTAATAGCTCGATAATAAAGATATTTGATGTATCTTCTTATAAGGCTCAGGCGTTGGAATTTTGTTTGAGTGTAGTTTTCGCGCACCCCCACCCACACCTATCGCCCTCTCCTCCTCTTTCCATCCTATCTATCGCGCGTCATCGATCCAATCTACCATGTATTACTTCTACAGATATTTTAGATCCTAATTATTAGTTGAGTTGTAAGTCGGCTAACTTGATTTTGCAGGTTTTAATGGAATTTGAGCAATATGCTTGATATATCAATCTATAATCTTATGGTTTAAATTGGTGTTGATCAGCTGCTTTTTTACGGGCGTTTCCATCTGTGTTTGCATGTTTTACACAATGAACATGTTAATGTCCGTTTTCACTTTCTTTGGTGAAGACGCGAGCGCGTTTCTTGACTTTTTGATTGTTTGTCGATTATTATGAGCATGGGAGTTCGGGGGTACCTTGTTGGGTTCGACGGTTTCAGGGTGGTTTATGAGGATGATGATTGGGGTGGGGTTTTATTGGAGTTTAAGGGGGTTTGGGTTTTGGTTAGGGGGTGGTCGTGAGAGGGTAAGGAGGGGGGGTTTTATTGGTTGGTGCATACGCTAAATGCAACCATGATTCCTACGAAAGTGAGTTAGTATTGTATTTCTTGTATTATTTTGTACATTTTGGTATCTTTCTTTTTGCCAGATTTATGCTTTTCTTGTAGCTATACAGGTTGATGCACTCGAAGTTGATACTTGGCTACAAGGACGCATGTGAAATCCGGATTAGTTTGATACCATGTTGATGATGATGGGATGATTTCTCGAGGAAGCAAACTTGGAGCATGGCTTAGAGCATGCTGTCTCTTCATCATACCGAGTAATTCTAGAGAAGTTTCTTACCTTAATTCTACTCTTTCCTTTTTATTTCATTTCCTTAAGGTACAATAGGGACATTGTACAAATCAAGTGGGGGGATGGGAGTAGAATTAATACTTGACGTATGTTTTGCCTTCGATTTTCTAGTTTTCTTTAAAAATTATGCCAATTATAAAATTTTTGACAAATTTTTCTTAAATAACTAGAATTAATCTTTGCCGAATGCACATTACCCTTTATTATTACTTGGTGAGATTTAAGCCTAATATTTTGTTTCCATTATATTATTCAAAAATCCACCAAAATATTGAGTGTGCCGGTAGTATTGTAGACTTTAGAACTGGGCATGTACATCATTTCGAGACCTAATTGATTAGCAGGAATATATAGTTCAAGAAGGCAACACTTAGGAAATCACCCAAATAGCCTATATGTGTGTGTTTATCGACTTGTTACACTGACTTGTAGACCTCTCGTGATAAACCCTTTTGTTGCACTCATTATTAGTGCAAGATACCCCTAGATCACCCTTGTTAAACCAATCTATGTTTTTACCCAATGTTATATGTATCGTTACACCATTTCGCCTTAACCTAACCTGTAGTCTACAGTTATCTTTGTGTTAAAATTTCTGGCTACTTAAGTCCATGGTTCGGGGGAATAGGAACAAAAATTATATGCATTCGTGGAAGTCCAATCAATTATGATCTATAAAGACCCCCATGTATCATCACTTTCGACGTTGTTTATCTCAAGTGGGGGGATGTGCGTATAATATCGAATGTTGCAGAGGAAATAATTAAAGATATAAACTCCTGTAGCATTTGCATATTTATCATGATGAAAATAAAGAAAAGAGGGTGCAACAAAAAGCCACCCATATGCTTAAAAAATGTAAAGATAGTGCAAAATAAAAAATAAAAAATAAAAAAATGGAGCTAGTAGCCCATTATTACACCAAGACATCTCAATACTTATGAAGAATGGAGCTAGTAGCCTATTATTGAAGATCAGATTTTCGGACTTAGACTCTTGGACCTATGGATGGACAGTAGCTAGTTATGAAAAACTTTAGATTACTTTAGACTATTTGTTTTGTGTTTTTATATTAACAACCATTAAATGTTTATTCCATGTCTATCCTAACCCCTTTATCACCCTTTAAAACCATATTACCCTTGTTGCCTTCAAGAATTATTTAGACCCTAATTCTAACTGGTACACATTTGTGTACTTTCCAAGCTTATGATAGAATACATGCTATGACTGAGCAATTGAGTGATCACCTTGAAAATGAAACACTTATACTAGTCAAAAGATTTGAGTGACTTTTTATCCTTTTTTCGTAAGGTGTTCGGCTTTGATGTTTTCTAGCATAAGTGTTTTATAAATTCATTTCTTGAAATTATCCTCGAGAAATCTTTTTATAAAATGTTCTAACAGGTTCTACTTGAGGGCAAGCAGAAGTCAAGTGGGGGATATTTGATAACATCAAATATTTAATACTTTTTAGTGTCAAATTACCCTCTATATTACTTGCAAATGTTTCACTAATACTCAAAAACGAGATATTTTCTATCATTTTTGTAGTTTTCAGGTGAAATACAGACAAGAAACAAGGGAAAAATGGCTTTAAGTGTAATTATCTGAAGAATGTTACGGTGTAAAACCGCGTAATAGATTTGGAAGGTTATGTATGGTAACATAATCTCAAGCTATAGTAATCATTCATGAGTAGTATTTGACGTAACCACTATATTGTTGCACCGTAACCTATTTTATGAAAGGAAATCTGACCAAGTTAGAGTTAATGATTATGGAAAGAGAAATGCAATAACAAGGCAAAACTAGTTATGACGTAACTATTCAAGCCTCTTAATATGAAAGTCGCGGTCAACACCTTTATGGCTAACACCATATGTGGTTCGTCGTTAACCAATCTGAAGTCAAATTGCATTATCACTACAAGTGCTTCCTGAAGGGTTTAGGTGTAACCAAAAAATTAGTTACGCCTCATAACACTTTGCTACGGTAACAAAAAATTGGTTATGCCTTAAACTTTCGTTACGCGTAACCAAAAATAGATGACGCATAAAGTCCCATTTTTTGCTATTACTTTGGAATGTCGACATCAGCAAGGTTACCGCGTAACCCACAAATCAGTTACGTCGTAACACCCTTAGAAGCCTATAAATAGGGGCCGAATTCAGCCTTAAGAGTCATCCTTCTCCCTCCCATCTAAGGGGACGACTGGGACATCTCCTCAAGTCGTTTTTTAGCACTCTCCAGCCTTTCAAGAAGGAAGAATCCGGTCCTGATCATCATCATCATACAGTTTGGTTCGATTATCACGTTTTCATTACTATCATTAATTGATGATAATATTAATTGTATGAATATAGTTTTTGGCTAAGCTTATCTTATTAATTATCATTATGATGCATTTACTTCTTGCTAATTGTGTATTGTGTATATTACTTTGATCATAAGAATTCCAAATATGATGCTCGCTCACCATGATCAGTGGGACAAATCTCTGTTACTATAAAGGCTGTAGGGGCTGGGATTTGCGAGATAATTGAGGATTAGATGATCTTTCAATCCTCGCTTTCACATTAAATAGAATAAGTGGATCATTAGATTAATTAATAAGTAATTAGGACCGTATCTCCTTCTCTTCTTTTGTACCTAGTTCATTCCAATTAAGTTCTATTCTTTTCATCAAAACAGCTTTTAAAATGTGACAACCAACTTAAACTCATATTTGTAACCGCCTTTTAGCTCTTGGGACGACCTCGGATTTACCAAAACTACACTACTCACGATCTGGTTCTCTGCCCGTTAGTGCGTTATCAGGTTGATCGAATTTTATAAATTTAAAACTTGATAAATTAATATTTAAAAGAAAATACGCATCAATTGCATATCTCCTAATCAGAGCAATAACCTAATAACATGTATAAAGGGTGTTTAGGATTTCTTATGGAAGAATCACCACTAGGATTGCTTCAATGGAACAGTTTAGTGTTTCTTATAGAAGAATCACCACTAGGATTGCTTCAAGTATCCATCAGTATTACACATATCGAACTAGGGATACGAACCAATATAAGTTAGGAGAGTACGAAAACGGGTAACTAGGTCGATGTGGAATCGACTTAAATTGACTAGAAGGTGATTTAGGGAATCAACTTTAGTCAGTTTATTAAGATCGACACAAAAGGTTTTTGTAACACCCCCAAAATATCGTAGCGGAATGGTAATCGGGGGCGTTAATTCATAATACACAAGCACCAGATTTAAGAGAACGACCTCTACATGCGTCATCTAAAAAGTACTCTCGTTGATGCATTAAATATTAAATAAGTTTTAACAAAACGGTCCCAGAAGTTTGCATCAAAAGAAAATCATAATTTAGATACAACAACGAGAATAGTTAAGTACAAATAAAAATCCATGAAATGTAGCCATGAAGAATGTGGACTCTAATGCACTTCATAAAATACCGTACGGGTTAAGCACCTGAGAAATACATGCTTAAAAATGTCAACATAAAGTTGGTGAGTTCATTGGTTTAAGAAAATATTAAGAGTGGACCGCAAGATTAAAAGTGCATGGCTATTATAACACATACAATATCACAAAAACTAATTACGATTGCGCTAAGCTCATAACACTGAAGCTAAAAAAGTATGTATGCAAATCAAAGCAAAGTAAAGTTGCCCGAGTAGGTGTCCAACCCGAGACACCCAAAGTTCTGACATTGTATACGTCCGTTGGTCATGTTGGCACCAATCTTGGACGGGGATTTCAATCCTAATAGATCTATTTATAACACTCGCGCTTACACCAAGTAATTAACGGTTCATGATATTGGGCATAGTGGGTTATCGGTACTTAGGCTAATCCGTAATCATTTAAAAGCTACTTGCATTCAAACGTAAAACAAGCAATGTATCTCACCTCGAGATTTGCAAAACAGTTATAAACAAGTTAAAGCGGGGCTATAAACTCACCTTTAGCAAATGTAATGATTTCGGGAAATAATTGATGTGTCGTTGTGAGTAGGTATTTTATGTATCAAGTTTTACTATTTATTTTATGCCGACTATACCTAAAAACAACACTTTAACAGGCAGTGTACCCGGTTAGATGGAGTTTCGTAGTAAGTAGGGTGTCGATCACTAAGAGCGAGAGTGTTAATTCCTAATTCTATCAGTATTTTAGTTATCTAAGTTAAACCTAAAACTAATGCAAAAAGGGGGGTTTCAGCCTGAGAGACTGGCATAAGTTTGTGTATCTAAGCTAAGGTTTTGATGACAAGTAAAACAATAAACACACATAAGAAGATAAACAAACAATAGAGGAACAATCAAGAACTAATGTAAGGAAAACGTATCAACCATGAATAATTTGGTAAAACGCAGGTTTGTTTATTAGTGAAATGATTGACTTATCTCGAAGGGCATATCATTCCTAGACTTAGGTGGTACTTCTTCCTAAGACCTAGACACGTTAATTCTGTCACAATTAGACGCATCCGCATAAAGCAAGCATTTGTTGATTATAATCTACCTTAGGAGATTAGTAATGGTGCTCTTACTAAACCCTAGCTCGTTAAGACTTTACACACTTACTGCTTAACGGCTCTTTATATACTAGTAGTCCACTTTCCGAGTCCTTACCAATGGAATAAGAACGTACTCGTTGATACCAAGGTCACCTTATGGCTCAACTAAGCTCACTAAACTAAAGGTCAGGATAGGTCAATATTTGTGATCTTATGATTCTAGATATATAAATTGTAATATGGAGAGCTATCCCGGACTCACATATGCGCGGAGCTATCCCGGACTCTTTAGCCTATCGCCAAAACAACCCCCGAAGTTACAACGCATTAAAAATGTAAGGACTGGACCTAGTTGAATGATATGTCGCAATACTTAAGCACGCAACAAGTTAAAAATTTATTAACATAATCAACAATAAACGATTAAATTAAAACAATTCGGTATAAAAAACCAACATTAAATCTCTATTAAACATGGATGGTTACCTAAAGGTATCAGCCCGATAGTCATTTGTAAATAATATACACGGTTTGATTTTAGCATGAACAATTAAATAAAGAAACTTAATGTATGCGTATTCGTTGCGCGAAGTTACAAGAGTTTTCCTATGATTTGAGGTCCTTTACTAACCTTCTATGCTCCTTTATTGTATCAGTCGGTCGACTGGTGGTTTAGGATTCAATTGCATACCTAAATGATGTATAAGGTTGTCTATTTATAGAGTCTGGAAAAGGGTCGATACGCCGTATCGAAGCGATGTGGGATATGGCGTATTGGGAATTTCTTAGAGTAGGGACCACGTTTGATATCTTCCAGAATATTTTATTATTTTATTATGTGTATACGGCGTTTTGATGTCTCCTGGTTCGGCGATTGGGTTTCAATCATCGTGTGGTTATCTGTAAAGAGTAGGCACATATACGTCATATCTTCTTGATGGATACAGCGTATTGAGGTAAAACAAGTTCCTTCTTCATCGTTAACCAAAGTATTATATACGGCGTATCGTTGATGTGGATACGGCGTATTCTTCAAAGTCAGGCAATGGTTTTTTAATTCG
The DNA here is from genome assembly GCA_026074375.1 of Tanacetum coccineum. NCBI lineage: Eukaryota > Viridiplantae > Streptophyta > Magnoliopsida > Asterales > Asteraceae > Tanacetum > Tanacetum coccineum. The sequence goes on from BQNB010046379.1 coordinate 29,227, forward strand.
TCAAAGTCTTAGATACGTCGTATAGGTCTAGAATAATACGACGTATTGGCTATCAAATCAGTAGACTTTCTTGAATTCTTCATTTAAGCTCCAAAATGCGTGCCTTTTAGTTAATCTTCACCAAGTACTTCATAATTACTGTAATTCTCAAATACAAACGATTAAGTAACAATTCCTTGCAATAATTATACAAAATAGGTTAATTACATGGGATAAATGATGCTATAAAATAGACGTTATTTGATGTCATCAAATATCCCCCCACTTGAATCCTACTTGTCCTCAAGTAACCTTTAGAAGTTAATAAAAATGTATCTCTAAGGATATTTTTTGTTAAAGCATTCTATTAGATTATTACAAGTAAAACAACCACAAAAACACCTTACCGGAAATAGGACCAACATCCCCAAACATCATAACCCAACACCCCACAATGACGTTGTATTGAAAACACTCAAATCATCAACATAATTTTGTGGTAACTATCCTACTAATTCGCTCATTTGCCTCGGTACGTGTACGAGTATTCTTTCTAAGCTTGTCCATGGATAACATTCTCACTGATCAATAGCTAACGAAGTAACATTTTTTATAATAGGAAAACATGGGTTTGTATGAGAATGCTTAGGGTTGATTACTCTAACTAATCTTTATCGATACCAATATTCCAGGAGGGCGAAAAAGACCACACATACACACTCTTAATGACAGGATAGACACATGTGAATGCTCACTCCACCTCGAATAAGCTAAAGAGTAGGAATAGTAGAATAATATAGGGTATGGATCTTCTAACTTTCACCAATAGTAATAAACCAACAAGGCAGTTGAGACATGCATACATGGCCGTAACGACGGAATAGACATGCACGCTCGATCACATCCTCATTCGTGTAAAACCCATGGTTAATGATTAGGAAAGTGAATTAAATTGTTGTTAAATAAAAATTACGAAACAAATAGATTAAGTCTAAAATACAAGTTGCTAGACACTTTTTCTCGACTGTTACCATGATAAAGACACAACTAATTACAACGTCTTGATCATAGATAAAAAACAACAACCTAAGTTGGCGTTCCCGTAACGGTCAACTTCCCAATCATCCCATACTTTACAAGGTAAGTGGCGATATATACCACTTTATACAATACTCTACATCGTCGATTTGTATCAACGAATAATCGATCCTTCGTGTAATTCATTCGGTAGTTGCGAAACGATTATCTTTAAACGTTTCCTTCTCTTTTTGCGATTTTTCTAATTTTTTCGATTTTTTTACTATACTATAAAACTCGGTGTAGTTTCACCATCTTTACGATCATAATAATTCCGGATAATTCCTTCGATAATTCTTTCATTCTTTAGACGTACCATTAATTACGATGGTAGTAAAAATATATAAGTTTTGACTATAATATACATTCCCATTTGCAATGTGCAAATTTCTTCCAACCGTACCAAAATTGACTCAAGACTCGGGAAATACAAACTTTACACTTTAAGCAACTAGAAACTGTAAAATAAACTTAATCTAACAGGGTAGGCTAAGGTGTAAAGGTGTAACGAAATAAATAATTGGTGTAGTTCCTAAAGGATTGGCTCTACGGGTTGTTCTAGGGGTATCTTACTCTTAAAATGAGAGTAAACAAAGGGTTTATACGGGGGTTAACTAACCAGTGTAGTTAGTTAATAAGCAACATGTAAAGGCAATTTGGTTGTAATCCTAAAAATTTACCAGTCTAAACAAGTTACTCCATCTAAATCCATAGTACTCATTATTGCGGTCTCGAATAGATATACCAAGCCAAGTTTTAAAGTCTACAACATCACCAGCACACTCATATTTTGTGGAATTTGGGTAAACATTTGGAAACGGATAGGTTAAATCCTCACAATATCTAACAAGGGTTATTGTGTGCGGGTTATGTATCAAGTAATTTCACAAAAGTAAGCTTGAAAATATTTTAAATTTAAGCATAATTTAAGCATTTTAGTGTGAAAAATAGGACAAGTAAACATTCTAATTCCATCCCCCCACTTAAATTATACAACGTCCTCGTTGTATATATAAAACATTAAATACGAGAAATAAAAAGAATTAGAATGAGAAACTCCCCTAATATTTGCTCGGTAGATTCTCCATATAGGTTTATTGAGCAAGATTATATGTTGAACAACCGCCTTGAAGTTTCAAGACTCCAACACTTTAAGATCTCCAAATTTGTTAATTCTACACCAATATTCGTCAATTTCCTATTCAGCAAGATCCTATGCAAAATATAGGAAAAACAAGTGCAATTCTATCTTCGTGTATTCTCTGTTAGACTCGCAATAAAAACCTAAAACTGTACAGGAAGTTGGTACGCTGTATCCATACCCCAGGATATGTCGTATTGATACCTGTACACGTTGTATTCGTTTAAAGAATACGTCGTATAGACTGTGCTGAAAATAAAGACTGGATAACGTCCAGATAGTCAATACGCCATATCCATGGGGTTTGGATACGCCGTATAGATAGTTTGGAAAGACAGACTCGATAAAAAGTGAAAACTACATTTCGGGTTGTCTCTCGGCAAGCACTTTTGTTTACAGAAAAGTCTTTAAGATAGACTTGCCCCAATTTAATCCCATCCTTATAAAACAATTTGGGGTCGAACGGGATGCCAAATGGCACATACAAATTCTTGATTAGGAAAATGAATGACATTCCTTTGTTAAGATGATTCCAAGTCATGATATAAAAATTGAGTCCTTTGATAAAAGTTTCAGTTTTGAAAAATTTATTAGATGTATCATGACTTGTTTCCAAAAGCTTATTTGACCCATGTACATAGGCACCAACATCGGTATTTATTACATCAGGTGACAGTTTGACAGATAAATCCCCCGAAGATTGATCAATATCAATTTTATCATTATCATTGTCCGTATCTGATTTTAATTCATCGGGATAAATTGTGTTGAAAGGAAATAGATCATTAAAGTATAAAACATTTTGTTCCTCTTCATCACATTCGAACAATGATGTTTCATCATTCAAATCAAATTCATCGATATGTTGAGGGCATAAAGTAGGTTCAGTTGTGAAATCTGATTTAGACGTTAGAGCATCATTGTAAACAATGGCTGGAAATTCATTCTTAAAATCTTTAAAGAAGTCTAAATCATCAATACAACTGACCGAAGGCTCGGGTGATGGAACCAAAGGCATATTGACTTTTTCATTATCATTTTTCGAGTCCGTTTTCAAATCATTGGTGGAAATTATTTTATAAGAAAATGAGTTTTTGTTAAAAACTACCGTGTAATCTTCATCGTCGGATTCGTCAAACGAAACTCTAAAGTAAATTTCTTCGTTAAGAGAACTTACCGTGGGTTCACAAGAATGTGTTTTTTCAGATGACACCCCATCATTAAAGGCTATAGTTGGGAATTCGGTTTCAACAGATCTGAGGTCGTGAATGTCTTCATCATACCAGATCTTACCATACGTAGTAGTTTCCCAGTTATACACCTTACTATGCCTACAAGATTTTTCTTCCTCAAGCCTGATATACTCCTCCATAGTAATGTTGGGGTCATCCATTTTAACCTGTATTAAATTCTCTAGGAAAGAAAACTGTCAAATATCTTAATACGCCGTATTCAGTAAACGGAATATGCCGTATTGATGATAGAATCGAATACGATGTATTGGTTTGAAAAAAAAATTATACGCCGTATCTAATAAATTGAATACGCCGTGTTGAGTATTCGACTCAGAATATTACAAAAGACTGTAATAATGCAGAAAACACACAAACACACAATATGAAAAAATATACAATGCAGAAATTGAACACACAAAACAAACACAGAAGTATGCAAATTAATCTAAACTACACTAAACTAAAAATACTAATAAAATAAGAATTAAACAACTTCACTCCCCGACAGTGGCGCCAAAAACTTGATGTGTCATTGTGAGTAGGTATTTTATGTATCAAGTTTTACTATTTATTTTATGCCGACTATACCTAAAAACAACACTTTAACGGGCAGTATACCCGGTCAGATGGAGTTTCGTAGTAAGTAGGGTGTCGATCACTAAGAGCGAAAGAGTTAATTCCCAATTCTATCAGTATTTTAGTTATCTAAGTTAAACCTAAAACTAATGAAAAAACAGGGGTTTCAGCCTAAGAGACTGACACGAGTTTGTGTATCTAAGCTAAGGTTTTGATGAAAAGTAAAACAATAAACACACACAAGAAGATAAACAAACGATAGAGGAACATTCAAGAACTAATGTAAGGAAAATGTATCAACCATGAATAATCCGATAAAACGTAGGTTTGTTTATTAGTGCAATGATTGACTTATCTCGAAGGGCATATCATTCCTAGACTTAGGTGGTACTTCTTCCTAAGACCTAGACACGCCAATTCTGTCACAATTAGACGCATTCGCATAAATCAAGCATTTGTTGATTATAATCTACCTTAGGAGATTAGTAATGGTGCTCTTACTAAACCCTAGCTTATTGAGACTTTACCCACTTACTGCTTAACGGCTCTTTATATACTTGTAGTCCACTGTCCGAGTCCTTACCAATGGAATAAGAACGTACTCGTTGATACCAAGGTCACCTTATGGCTCAACTAAGCTCACTAAACTAAAGGCAAGGATAGGTCAATATTTGTGATCTTATGATTCTAGATAATATAAATTGCAATATGGAGAGCTATCCCGGACTCTTAGCCTACGCCCAAACAACACTAAAGTTGCAGCGCATTAAATATGTAGGACTAGACCCAGTTGAATGATAGGCCACATACTTAAGCACGCAAACAAGTATAAATTTATAAACATAATCAACAATCAACGATAAATTAAGCAATCGATATAAACAAACCAAACATTAAATCTTCATAAACATGGCAGATACCTAAAGGTATCGGCTGATAGTCATTGTTAAAATACACAAGGTTTGATATTTGAACTATTAAAATATAGAAACCTTAATTGAACGCGTATTCGGTTGCGCGAAGATTACAAGAGTTTTCCTATGATTTTGAGGCTCTTTACTGACCTTCTATGCTCCTTTATTCGTCTCTTGGTCGACTTGGTGGTTTAGGGATTCACTTGCATACCTAAAACTGAGTTTAGGGTCGTCTATTTATAGGGTATGGAAATTGATCGATACGTCGTATCGAGCGATGTGGGATACGACGTATTGGGGATTTCTTAGAGTAAGGACCATGTTTGATATCTTCCAGAAACTAGAGTCCAAGGACTACAAAAAGCTTCTTTTGTAAAAATTTACCAATCTGACTCTGCATGACTTAAAAACTGGCATAAAGTTGCGACATCATAAGATGTTTGACACTTGGTAAAAACGTGCAGTTTTTCCTAAAAACACTTATTTTTAGCTGATTTTTAAAAGGGCATAACTTCTTCGTTTTAAGTCCGTTTTTAGTGATTCAAGCGGCCACGCGAAACTTATAATGCCTACTTTCTATGAAAAAACCCATTGTTATAATATTTTTCACAAACTATGGTGATACATTTTTATCAAGAAAAATATATGTATGAAGTGTATATGAAAAATAATGAGATGAGAATGAGTATGATACTTACAACAATGAAGATGAAATGGAATGATTTACCATCAAAACTTAGCAAAAACCCCAAGATTTTATAAAACCCAATATATGAGTAAACCATAACTTATAAACTTGAAAATCCTCTTACCCTTCCTTGTAATCTTTTAAATACCCAAAGAACTAAGTATCCAAGTACCATTAACACTATATCTTCTTGCAAATACTTAAACAAAATCAAAAACCAAATTTTTTTGTGTGCTCTTTTCTTTCTGAGACCCTCAAAAGACAAAGAGAGGAGAAGTATTATTTTTTTTACTTGTGATGAATGAATGAAGTGTATACTATCTATTTTACTTACAAGGTAATTTGGTAATGAGTTAGGAAGTGCTTTAAGCTTTGACTAGTCTTGTGTGCACAAAAGAAAAAAATGTTACTATTTGGTGTCACATGCCCGTATAGGGCGGCCAAAAAGAGAAGAGCAAGGAAAAATGGGAAATTTTATCATTAGCTAGTTTATCATGGAAATGGTAAGATTTCTTGATAAGGTTGTGGGATTTTTAGGATTACATACTTCTTATAGTTAGTAGATAAGAGTTAAAAGATATTACTAGAAGATTTTGAAAGTTTCTAAATGAAAACTATATAAAAATGGTGTATTTAATTAAGTAGTGTAATTAAATATTAGAGGTATAATGTAAAGGTGGTAAATATTAAATGTTGCATGCATGCATGGCATGCAAAATGTGAAACATAAGCGTTTTACGTAAAAATTGCAAATGTAAATGTGCACGACCTATGCAACATTTTTGTAATGATCATAACATACACATTATGTGTAGACTTAACTAAGTTTATAGTCGGTGCGCGTCCAAAACGTTTTTCATAGTACGCAGGATAACTTCCCGATTTTAGGTCAAATTAAGTACGTAAATAATCGTAGTAAAAAGAATGCAAGTTAATAATAAAATAGTAACCTAAAAATGCCAGTTGTCATAGTCTTTCCCCACCATTAAAAGAGTCTTGTTCTGAAATTCAGTCGGTGGTATCCGGTGGTGATGTGTTAGGAAACAAGTAAGGGTATTTTCTTCGAAATTGGTCTTCACGCTCCCAGGTGAATTCAGGTCCTCTCCTAGAATTCCATCAAACCTTGATCATTGGAATGCGATTTTGCTTCAACCGTTTAACCTCTCGGTCCATAATCTTTACAGGCTCCTCAACGAAATGAAGTTTCTCGTCGATTTTGATTTCTTCCAACGGAATGACGGGTGATTCATCGAACAAACACTTCTTTAGATTTGACACATAGAACATGCTGTGAACCTTGCTAAGTTGTTGTGGAAGTTCATGTTTGTACACTACGGGTCCAACTTTAGCTAAAGCTTTGAATGGTCTAATGTATCTCGGGTTTAACTTTCCCTATTTGCCCAAAATGTATCACCCCTTTCCAAGGTGAAACCTTCAACATAAATTTATCCCCGACTTGAAACTCTAGAGGTTTACGCCTCGAATCGGCATAACTCTTTTGGAGATCACGAGCAGCTTGAATTCTGTTCTTTATATAAATAATCTTATCAGTTGTTTCATGAACAATCTCTGGACCAGTGAGTTGGCTATCTCCAACCTCAGTCCAGCAGACAGGTGATCGACACTTACGATCATAAAGTGCCTCGAACGATGCAGCCTTAATGCTGGTATGATAACTATTGTTGTACGAAAACTCTACTAGAGGTAAGTGTCTATCCCAGCCATTTCCAAATTCTATCACGCAAGCGCATAACATATCTTCTAGCGTTTAGATGGTTCTTTCACTTTGGCCGTCAGTTTGCGGATGATATGTGGTGCTTATATCCAGACGAGTACCTAAAGCTTTCTTGAGCGACTACCAGAAACGAGATGTAAATCTGCTATCTCTGTCTAAGAATTGAGATCGACACTCCATGCCTTGAGACTACTTCTTCAAGTAAAGTCTCGTTAGTTTTTCCATTGTATCAGTCTCCTTCATTGGTAGAAAGTGTGCAGACTTCGTAATATGATCAAAGATTACCTAAATTGTGTCATAACCACATGACGTCTTTGGTAGCTTGGTGATGAAGTCCATTGTTATCTTTTCCCACTTCCATTAGGGTATTTGAGGTTGTACCAACAAATCGGGTGGCTTTTGGCATTCAACTTTTTCCTTCGAACACGTTAAACACTTGCTGACATAGGTGGCAATACCTACTTTCATGTTGGGCCACCAATACAACTCCTTCAAATCATGATACATCTTATCTGATTCAGGATGGATAGAATACTCAGACTTATGCGACTCGTGCATAATCAAATCTCTTAAGTCTCCATAGCGTAGTAACCAACTCCTGTTCCTAATACAGAGAGTTCTATCAGGACAAGTCTTAAACTCCTTATCCATACCACAAAGCTTGTCTTCCTTAACATTCTCCTCTTTCATTGCCTCATCTTGAGCATTCAAAATATGATATAGGAGGTTTAAATCAATTCTCATGACTAAGACTCGAACTCGAAGTGGCTTTATCCGTTCCTTTCGGCTTAAAGCATCTGCCACCACATTTGTCTTCATAGGGTGATAATGAATCTCACAATCGTAATCACTGAGTAATTCTAACCATCGGCGTTGTCGTTCAGTTCCTTTTGATAAAGGATATGTTATAACCTTTTATGATCTGTGAACACGGTATACTTCGTTCCATACAAGTAGTGCCTCTAAATCTTTAGAGCGAACACCACAGCTCCTAACTCCAAATCGTGAGTCGTGTAGTTCTTCTCATGAACCTTGAGTGGACGAGATGCGTAGGCAATTACTTTCTCCTTCTACATCAAGATAGCACCTAAACGTTTATGCGAAGCATCGTAGTAGACCACAAAATTTTCAATTCCTTCTGGCAATGCCAAAATCGGCGCACTACACAGTTTCTTCTTTAACAATTGAAATGTCGCCTCTTATTTTTCTTTCTATTCAAATTTCATATTTTTCTGAGTCAGCTTGGTCATAGACTTAGCGATTTTTGAGAAACCTTCAATAAATCATCGGTAATAACCGGCAAGACCTAAGAATTGGTGTATCTCTATTGGATTCTTAGGTGCTGCCCAATACTTAATGGACTTAATCTTGGTAGGATCTACATGAATGCCTTGGCTATTAATCACGTGCCCGAGAAATTATACCCTTGGAATCCATAATTCACACTTAGAAGAGTTGGCATACAATTCTTCCTTCTTAAGTAATTCTAAGATTAACTTAAGGTGTTCCTCGTGCTCCTTCTTGCTTTTTGAGTAGATCAAAATATCGTCAATGAATACTATCACAAACTTATCTAAGTAGGGTTTGCACACCCGATTCATGAGATCCATGAATACTGCTAGTGTGTTGGTTAAGCCAAATGACATAACCTGAAATTCATAGTGACCATAACGAGTTCTGAATGCGGTCTTGGGAATATCTTCTTCACGAACTCTTAGTTGGTGATAATCTGACGTTAGATCAATCTTCGAGTAGACACTAGATCCTTATAGTTGATCAAACAAGTCATTAATCCTTGGAAGTGGACATCCTAAAGGATCCATCCTTCTTTTTGACAACCAAAACCAGAGCTCCCTAAAGTGAGGAACATTGTCTTATAAATCCTTTGTCTAAAAGCTCTTGCAATTGGTCAGACAACTCTTTCATCTCTGAAGGGGCTAGTCTATAAGATGACCGTGCTACAGGTGTAGCACCGGGTACTAAGTCGAATTGAAATTCCACTTGTCGGGTTGGTGGAAGTCCTAGCAAGTCTTCAGGAAAGACTTCTAGAAAATCCCACATGATAGGTACATCCTCAAGTCGCTTCTCCTCCGACTTTTCTTTGTCTTCTTTTCAATGATGTGTGCCAGAAATACATGACATCCTTTCTGCATATACTTATGGGTCTTAGTGTACATGATGATATTCAATCTAGAATCGCTTCTACCATCGCTTTTATCACCTTGAATCATTAATATTTCATTACCATAGGGAATGTGAACAATCTTCTCATCACAACGATCATGACGTGGTACTTTGACAACCAATCCATATCGATGACGACGTCAAAACTACCGAGTTCTACAGGCATTAAGTCGATGTTAAACGAGTGGTTTAACAAATTCATTAACTGTGACAAGTTGGTGGATTGCCCTAGGGTGACTAGTGGTGTACCCTGACTTTTTGGCTTAGGATTTGGTGTAAGATGAGGCTAACTATATATGATAGGATGGTGTAAAAGTCTACTTGGTTACTATGTTTACTAATACGAATGTCCATGACATGCACAACTTATGCATACACACACAAAATTTTTAATTTTTGGGAATATGTGTAGAAAACTAATTTTGACAAAAATTTAAGGTGACTACTCCTAGCATAGCATGGTCCTTCCTAAAATAAACATAGGTAATCAAGATATGTATAATTAAGGACTAACAATGCAATGCTCATTTTCGTCAAACTAATGTTATGTTTCTCCGAGTTAAATGGTATAAACTATACTGTTTATAAGGCAGTAGCCCAAAACGGTTTATAAAGTAGCAAAACAGTTCATAAGATGAAAGCAAAGTAGTTTATAAGGTGACAACAAGATAGTTTATAAGATGTCAGCAAAATAGTTTATAAGATAATAGCAAAGTAGTTTATAAGATGATAGCAAAATATTTAATAATATGATAGCAAAATAGTTTATAAGATGATAGT